>JANCMC010044246.1:1482357-1571098 GCA_024363005.1 Charaxes varanes | reverse complement strand
CAGAACTCGGTAGGTGGCGCTACTATGTATATAAAGTTGATGTTAATGTTCGACAAATATAACTGCTAGGTCTGATAGTATGCATATGTTTATTATATATTATGTATATGTTTATTATATATATTAATACGTGAAGTATGAAGTTAGTATGCATGTGTTTATTATATATACGTGAAGTATAAACTTTAGGTGGCATTTTACGAAAATTCCGCTTACGGGGGAATTTGAAATTTTGCACACTCGTAGTTCATATAGAAGACGGTGTGCGAATGCTATTATTTTTTTACAATATGCAATAGTAATATATTAAATTACTAAAATCAAACCACACACACACACACACCAATGCAAAACGATTTACTCACACATGTATTGGATGTCAAAGCGTAATCGTGACAACGGCATGTTATATTAATTTCTGTGAATAGAATAATTTATGTCGTCATAAAGAAAAAGGTTTATGGGCGAATTTCTACCAACCTCCAGTATAAACTATATATTGATTTATTTTTTTGGTTCTTTGATTGAATACAAGTAAGCGTATTTCAAACATTCGTTGGATTCCCTATCCTTGTTCAAACTTTAACGCATCACACTTCAAATTTGTTCAAATTTTAACTCATCACACCCTTTCTCTACTTATAAGTCGTGCTACACTTTATAATCTTCTAACTTATGTCTTTCTATAGCAACTTCTAGTTCACGCCATTCTTTGATAATACCGTAAACTATTACGTCACGAACAATGGAGCCGGTCGTTAGACACGTGATGTTTTTGGGCGTTGTTTGTTTAGTATCAAACATCTAATGGCGTTACGCCACAAATTCGAAAGCCAAACGTATAATTTTCTGAAAACCATCGCACTTTTAATGGGCTATGAAATAAATCACAGGCGGCCCGACGCGGTCTGCCACAAGACATGCGTAAACTATGCTTATCTTGGCATCCCACAGGGTAGTTCACCGCGTTGTTTTCCAACAATTAAAACGCACATTACAGCCCAAATGTACACAATGATATTGCGGCTATCTAATCTACACCGTATCGGAATAACGTCAACGGATCTGAAGTGGAAATGTTTATTATCATTACAATACGAAAATTGATAGGCGATACAAAAATAGCTGGTGTGGACACACTCGACGCAACTCACGACCCCCGCGTTATATTTAGAAGAATCGACACGATTTTAATTAAATTAAAAATGGTAAAAAAGATAATTATTTCTGTTAACATGAAAGCCCATTTTGTATTTGTTTATTTTAGACTGACACATTGATCACATTTCAGATATCAGCAGTGTCGTAAACTGTGGATAGATTGTGATAATTTATTTACGAACCGCGAACTAAATGTGGCGCTCCCTTAACCCATTTATATAGAGTTTAATCACTAAAAAATTTCGTCTATTTTCGTTGCCATCGCATTCTCACATTCAATCAATGTCGTGTGAAGTCGTTGTTTGCTTTTCGCAATTTGTTTACGGGTTTACATCGGAAATAGATCATATCCGTGATTAATGTACAGTAACTATGATATTGGTGTTATCGAGTGCTGAGGTTACTTTGATTTTGTCGTGAAACTATGCAACAGGATGTGCGTGTTTTTTTACAGTGTCAGTGTTATTCTATTGGTCGTTTGTGAGTACGCCCTTGAGTGTTCCGGCTTTCAAAGGAGGCCTTGGGTGGAAATTGACACGACGGATCCGTTCCAACACGACCATCGGCCATTTGTGAGTTGGAACACTATCTTACACTTAGCCGATTTTCACTCAAAGAATTCTTTTCTTTTATATAGGTTGGAAACATGTTAGCGAAAGTCATTCCATGTAGTAATCTGCTCGTGTAGTATCACTGATGATAAAGGATTGTGTTTGTTTGTTAAGTTTTAATGCTTTTATTATTCAACCAACTAAATCAGGTTTTTCTAATACCTTAAAAACTAAAATGGATTCTTTGTGTAAGTTGGGATTCGTCTATTAAAACGAATCTTCAATAACTTTAAAGAAATCTTGGAAAGAAGCTTCTAAAGAAAAAAATCTTAGATTTTTTTTAAATGACGATAATTATTTGATAGTTACAATTAAATTACTTAACTTACCGCGGTTCAACTCCAGGTATGTTTTCACAGGAACGAATAGATCATTTTTTATGGAATCGTCCGAAAAAAGACCTTTCCTCAGCTGACAAGATTGCGATCTAGTCTTAGTTAATTCTGAAAATGCTGGCTTGGAAAATGGACTCACCATTCTACAAGCACGCTATGAAGATATTTTTACATTTCAATTTTGTTAGTAATGCCGGAGCCAGACATAGCTCAAAGTGTTTGTACATTTTTGTCCTTGAAGAATACAAAGTTCTACAAAAAGTCGTCCGCCATACTACATTATCATTGAAATGATCATTCAAATAAAGCTATGTCTAGGTCCGGCATTACAATTACATTCTTATTATACTAGCATAGACATTAAGTTTTTGTTTTACTGACACGCATAGGTCTTTGGTAAATAAAAAAATTATATGTCAATTTTCTACCATTTATTTAGCATACTTATTCTAAATACATTTTTAAATATTAGTATAAAAATAAAAACATTTAAAAATATATACAAAATTGATTTCCGCCGGCAGCGGGGCAAGAACTTAAGCAACCTGTGGTTTAGTGGTCTAGAAAACCTCTTCACTATACGTGCCGTCTCAAGCAATACCGCCTTCCGTATCCGACTCTTGATACGGAAGGCGGTATTACTTGAGACTTGAACTGTCAATAATATTATTATTAAGTTAGTTAAATGTGCTGGTATCAGTTGTATTTACACCATTGTAATACAGCATTCTTTGGCTCATAAAGAATTATGATTTATCTGTATGCGAATTCGTGGAAAACTTTTGTCAGATTATTTATGTTCCGTACGCGGAAAAAAGGAAAAGTGGCATGTTGTTGGCCTTCTACGTATATACACGCATAGAGTACATTTGAATTTACATCAATAACTTTTCCGCCGACATATGCAATTACTTTTTATTGGTTCTCGTTGTTTTCTTCTGTAAAATGCGTAATAGTAAAGAAGTGCCTTTATTTCAGTTTCTTCTTCGTAGCGTTATCCCCGTCTAGTAGTACCAGGGTCCGCTTAGGTTGCAGAGGATTTGGCTGTGGGGCAAATTAAGATGACCGATTGCCATCTGCCGTCATCCTCGGAACCCCCACGATCTCTGCAACCTCGCGACTAATGCCATTGAGTGACAGTAATCGGGTTTCAGTGTTTTACGTGCCTTTCGAAAGACGGAGGAGGTCGGATATCAAATATAAACCAGTGCTAGAATGGGTCACCCATCTATCATCAGGTCGCAGCTAGAGTAACTTAACTTAGAGATCGACTCAAATGCCGACCACGGATTAGGCCACGACCTCCTTTATTTCTTTCAGTTTATGTAGTTTTTTTTTATCTTTATTTATTTAGGGACTTATAAAGGAGGACATGCTAGCCTCGTATTTAAAATTAACTCATTAGAACAACTTTTACATTTTAATCAAATGCCATTTATGTGCTTGAACACGGTCACGCCCTAGATGTTGGATGGGCAAGAATGATTATATAGATTCTATAGATGAACTAGTTGTAAGATATAACTAGTGATACGATATTATCAAAATAGACGTATTGTGCTAAATAAAGATTGAATTTTTATCTTAAGTGACTACCGACGCCCATGGACAACTACAACACCAGAGGGCTCGCAGATGCGTTGCCGGCCTTTGAGAAATGAGTCCTTAAAGGGTCGATTTGTACACAACTTTCGGAGAAAAGAGACTCTAGTATTTGGTATTAATTTCCACTTTATACCTGTACGCGTTTCTGAGAAAAGGGGTCTTGAAGACAGACAAACAGATAGATACTGTTGCGACACTGAATTTACAATTTTCGGATTTTTTCGTTACTTCTGCTACAAGATGTAGCATCTTGCCAAATTTCACGGCTCTAGGTCAACAGGAAGTACCCTATAGGTTTTGTTCGTCTTGTAAATGTATGGGAAATGTGACACAGAGGGCCATATCTTATGATTGCTTACACCTAGAGAGTTGATTCTTTTACAGTTTCAAGGTACTGCAGACTTCAGTATTTGGTAATAATTTCAACGTTATATCTCTACCCATTCCTCAGAAAAGGGTTTTGGCAGCCAAGGGTTCCTTTTATTTCATTTGGAGGAACTGAAGACCAAAAATATATTGATTTAATTTTAAATTGTGCATAGTAATTATAACACAAACACATATATGACTAAAACACCTACTTATAGCAAAGAGAGGATACAATTATAGATTATATACATATATATAGCGTTCTTTGCTGATTCTTCTCGATTGCCCAACCTTTCCAAATCAATGGTAGACTTAACGATATTTCAGAACTCATAGAAGCTTGTAGAATGCAATTCAAATTACTTATATTTGAATTTGAATATGAATTCAATAGTTACAACACGGTAATAGGATTCCGTGAAGTCCCTGAAGGACGTAATATGCGGACCGGCAAATTAATTAATATGTACGTTCGCGAATAATCGATTCGAGAAATGGCTGCGGTACAAATTTATGTATTCCTCTCATCAAGTACTATTAGAGTTAACCACAATCTCATCCGATATTAAATGGTATCATATTCTATAAATTGAAAACCTCCCACTAATTAGTCGGTGCAAAAACATATTTTCTTTTCTCTTAAGAAGACAATATTACACTAATATATAAAGCTGAAGAGTTTGTCTGTTTGCTTGAACGCGCTAATCTCAGGAACTGGTTGGTCTGATTTAAAAAATTCTTTCAGTGTTAGATAGCCCATTTATCGAGGGAGACTATAGGCTATTTATAATCACGCTAAAATTGAATCTACTTTTTTTTCCTAATTTTACAATGTCGCAGGCACATGAAAGAGATAAGAGACAAGAGGAATTTCTTGGCATTCCTTAGATTCACCATATGGGTACGGGGTCCATCAAGTTGCAGAGGAAAGAACCAAAGCAGTGACTGGGTCCCATCAGGTCCTATATGGAGCAGAATGTAAGACTGGGACATCGTATAAATTATTCCTAAAAGACAACCCAGGTCGATGTCTTTTGTGAATCTATATCTGGACATGTTTTCGTTACTCCTGCCTATTTTCTGTTAGTCAAGGTAATTTGTGCTCATATCGAAGATTCTGAGAGGCAACGAATGGTCTTCGCTAAGAATATACATACCTTTTTGCGTATTTCACATAAAGCTACACGTATGTAATATTTGGGTAGAGCGGGTGTGCCGCACTAATCCACCGCATGCAGCCAGTATAAATTCATGTTAAATTCAGACCGAAATTGTTGCAGTTGTTGTATATTATTTAAGTAACCTCTACCTCGACTTATATCATGTAAATAGGTTTATAAACGATTAAACAACCTGAATACAGGCATTGATTTTTTTTTTAAATTAGAGGTAGATTTATTTTAATTATAGGCCGCGCCATGCTTGCAATCCTTTTGGTCTGTTGTCGAAATAGGCCGGCGCGTCCGGGTACCAATACCTCTTTCTCACATGAGATCAGCGTGAAGTGGCGGCAATGCTGTCACGTCTAGTGATGGTGTTGTTGTCGCGTTTCGTTCGGTTTGTGAGACTTGCCGGTGGCCTAAACTCGGCAGATGTCCATGGGCGCCGGTAGCCACTTCGGTGCCTGCTGCCTGCTCGTCTGCCCCCTTGTAACATAAAAAAAAATAGTAAAGTAACAATAATTATATAGTATATGTAAGCTTTAGGCGTTTGAAGTTAAACTTTGATATTGTGACAGATGATGATAAAGTTCAATTAAATTGAATTAAATATTTTCATTTCTTATGTTGCAATTGATGTTGTTATCTCATATTTTATGTATTTGCTGAGTTTGTATCGTACTTCAATAATGTATGCTAGTGAATCTCATAGCTGACTTTTTCTTTAGAGTGAAAACAAACGTCAGTGGTCTTAATAGTTAGCAATGTAGTACAAAATGTCAATTAAATAAGTTAAAAGCAAAAAACCCCAAGCGGCCAGGTGACCGCTGTGCGATCGTCCGTCCACTTCTAACCTATCCGCAACGGAGTTACGTTTTGGCCAGAATGAGTCATATTCCGTTAGGGGAGTCTGGTATTCCGCGCGAAATCGCCCAAAGATAGCTCTGGCCGTTTCACGGTTATTATTTTTCTTTGTTTTAATACGTAAATCCTTGTGTGTGTATACTGTTAATATTAGCGTCGAAATGCTCCAAAATGTCCCATTGCAGCATTCGTAACTTGACAATTGTACAAAACAAAATCGGCCTCCCCCGACGAAACATCACTCAGTAGAGTGCAAGCAACAACTTCGAGAAAAAAATATGCATTTTTGGGAAAGGTAACCAAACTGCATAATTACTCGATTTTCTTTTTTGGTATCGCTTCTTTATTTCATCGAACTATGTAATCACGACGGCGTTGAAAAACTCTCACTTCGACAATCGGTTAACTGAAACGAGAATATCCAATTTAGAAAGTCGGTTAATAATGATATTAGCCGGATTATTTTGCATTACAAAAATCGAGTACATTCTACGGCTATTTGTTAAAGCGAATCAAACAAAGGAATTGATACAATCCCGCAACATTAAAATGTATTTAATTTTCGCTCAAACTCGCCCAAATGCGCAATATTAAATGTGCATTAAGCTTTGAAGGGCGTTGAATGATAGACTAGCGTAGGGATAAGTGCAAAATGACCTCTTGGTTTTTTTACATTTTAGCTTTGATATTTATTGAAAGGGGAAACGCTGATCTTATGGATAAAAATGCTGATAACTATGTAAGTAAACTAAAATACTTCTAGTGGAGTGCCGTTAGACATACAATTTGCAAAACCTAGGAATCTAGAGACTGTCAATGAATGTTTATCTCAACTTTTGAAACGTATTTTTAACTACTCAAAAAGTTCTAAAAGCTGTTGTACTTTCCTAGGCAAAAATCTAACTTCACTTCACTATTATGCAAAACAAGACAACATTTATTAACATAATATATGAACATATAACATATACATATACATAAAATTCGACTGTCCTATTAAGTTTCTTAAAGGAACTAGCAAAAGTAGTCCTTCAAGGAACTGTTACAGTTTAGTTTAGTTCAGTCCGTCCGTCCGTCCGTCCGCCCGCGAGAAGGCCTCCCCTAGGTTTTCAAGAGTATTATTTTACGTAGAGACTAATTTTCAATTTCGATACGCCATGCTAAAAACTCACTATAAAAAATATTTTGAGCGAAATCGGACCACAGCGTTATTTAACAAATATATTTATAGATACGGAATTCTTCTACGGATATATAAGCGTGTCGTGACACGTCCTTGGTCACTTTTTTAAGTGTCGAAATAAATTTCATTTTAATAATTGCATACGACCGTACACGTATACACTTATTTAAAAAAAATATATGTATAATATTTGGTGGTGTGCCCTTTTGTTTGTCTGACTTATTATTATGAGCAATCTCTGAAACGGCTGGAACAAATTGGACAGTTTTTTTTTCACTACTAGAGACAAACGATCAGGCCGTAAGTGACTATTCATCTTCAAATAATAAAATAAAAATACTGTCCTTTAAGAACTATGTTCCGAGGATGACGTCAGATGGCAATCGGTCATCTTAACTCGCGCCAAAGCTACTTCTATCACTATCTAAGCGGACCCTGGTACTTAACCGGGATAACGCTAGGAAGAACAACGAGTTATGGACTTCATTTGAATAAACAAATTATATATGTATAAATTTAGAAAATATTCTAAATATAGTGCAGTGTACACAGTAATAAAAAATTTTATATTATTTTAAAATGAGTATTTATACCCTAAAAATATCCGTTGAACACGAAAAAAGCGACTTATTTTTAACTGCCATGCCAAAAACATAAGGTATCTATGTGAAATAATGATACTAGGTATAATATATAGATGTAGAGTTTCCGGTTAGTTTGGAAATATAAAATTCGTTCTATATTTAGCTACTATTCGTTCATAAAAGAAGTTTTTTAAAAGATACCACATTGACTGCATCATAAATTACTAGTTTTTTATCAATCGAACAAATAAAAAATACATAAAAACACGTTTATATAAAACAATAAGCGAAATATTTTGGTTAAATTAAAATTCAGCTCGCGTGAGTCATTTTATTAAAGTTTATTTATTGTAGGTTAACGTAAACAAGTGTGTTTTAACATCTACGTGCATTTTAACATCTATGTATATTCTAACAATTAATAAATGCCATCAGAAGAATTTTATTTCGACTTTCTAGAATTTGTAATAGTTTCTAAACGAAGTATATAACGTTTGAAGGAAGAAATCCTCGGAACCCCCACGATCTCTACAACCTTACGATTAATATCACCAAGTGACATTAATCGGGTCCCACTGTTTTACCTGCTTTTCTAAACACGGAGGAGGTCGGATATCAAATATCAACCAGTGCTAGAACGGGTCACCCATCTATCACCCGATCGCAACCAGAGCAACTTAACGTAGCGATCAACTCAAATGCCAACCACTGATTAGGCCACGACCTCCTTCCCTACCCTTCAGTAATTGATAAATTTTATCTACTTATAAATTTTATTTACTACATTGTAACGTTTCTACTTAGTATGCATGTTTATTTTTAATCGTGATGTGTGTGTGATCCTGTTTCGTCTGCCGTAAATAAATAAATTAATTCATTAATAAATGTCCCCTCTTAAACCAAAGATATTTCATTTCTAAATCCGTATCGTTGTTGTCTGCGCGTCACAACAGTTAGACATAAAGTTATTTAACATTTGGCCAAAATGCTCAGCTCCTCGTCGCATACCACGGCATCCGGTTGGGCGACCTTTGAGGCCGTTCACGGCTGAGCCACTCCTGCGCTATACCTTTACCACTGTACCTTTGCACTCAGCACTCAGTACATTTTGAAACAATATTCATTCATTTTTTCTTTTAATCAGTTTACCAATTTGGATGCACTTTGAACTCATTGTATGCCATTTTACAGCTTAGTTCAATGACTCGTGGAATACTATCGTCACTATTATGATATACTATTACGACTGTAATGACATACTAGTCTTAGAAATTTTTTGGCGTGATGATATAGAGCCTATATATAGCCTTCCTCGATAAATGGGCTATCTAACACTGAAAGAATTTTTCAAATCGCACCAGTAGTTCCAGACAGAGATTTTTATTCATTTTATTTTATTTAAAAAGGTTCAACGGCAGTTGGTACAATAAAACGTGCATACAACATACATAATAACGAAATTAATCATACGACTGTATTATTGTAAACACCGCATTCAAAATCGCAAGCTAAAAAAAATAAAATTTATAGTGACAGTATAAAGCTAATGTTAAGGACGATAGTTTATTTATTTATTTATTAACAATAGACATGCCAACAGTATAGTTAAAAAAACAATTTGACACATCGTTTCACCTTAGACCCCTCTAGCAAAGGGGGGTCAGTTCGAGGGGGCCTTCAGCCCCCCCGCGTTCGACGAGTTCCTCTCGCGTTGGTCCCTAGTCGGGTAGAGTCCCTCTGACTCCCCACATACACCCAGACTCAACAGCTGAATTCTATATAATATTGAAAATATTTAATTTTTATGTATAACATATATTTTCATGTTGGTAAGTAACAGAATAAATTCTTAGCTAGTTAACTCTATTTCAGGGGTCAGCAATCTTTTGAGTTGGACGAGTTATACTATAAAGTTTTAAGCACGACTCCAAATTTTCATTTGTTACTTAGCTCCCTAGTTTATTTGAATGGATTAGACACAGAAATTGTGTCTACTCCTTGTTTATCGAATCAGAATGATTTTTAATTGTTTTTTTTTTTTTATAAAATAGAATTTGAGTATGGAATTAAAGAGCTTCACGTCCAAAGAGCCACACGTGGTTCGCGAACCGTAGGTTGCCGGCCCCTGCCTTATTCAATTCGCGTGTACATATTATCATATTATATTTTATCCAATGGTTTTTTTTTTAATAATTTGAAGTTAAAACTTGTAGTACGCTAGTTGATGTGTTATATTTATTTTTAATTTTTCTCTTGTATTTGTCTTTAGTGTTGTTAAATTGTTGCAAGAATATCTATTAATAACAATCTTATGTGTTAATGAAATCCTGGTGTTATACTTTTATACGATGACCTTCATTGAAATTCGTATTCAATTCTATTTTTGTCTATTTAAAATGAATTATATTGAATTAATCTTTTTTGTTTCTTGCAATAATATTTACGTTTCATCACAATGTGTAGTTTGTATTGAGGGATATTTAAAAGTGACACTAACAGGTTGATTTCATTGGTAACCTAGTTTTGGGTTTCATCAATTTGGTAGTTGATATTGTTACCCCTATATAACGCGGTTTATTTTACGTTATAGGAGAAGGCGTAGTAGGATTGTTCTCGTACAACGCGCTTGTACGGCCCCGAATGCGCATAATATTACTTAAATTATATATTATACAATAATATTAATGCGTTATAGAGAGCCGTGTTATAAGGGGGTTACAGTATTTTTAGGTAAATGTTACATATTAATCTAGAGAAGAAATTATATAGCTTTGGTGTGCTCATTGTAACATAAAGTGATAAAAGGTCACTAAAATATTAGTGATAGAGATATCTGAAAAGCTGAAACTAGTCGACTGACTCTTTCTCATTGCCCCTACCGACATTTCGACAAATCGTTGCGAATAAACTGTACCGTTTAATCTACACAGTTTTATCGATATGTGTGTATGAAAAATAGTCGTCGATTAAACTGCACAGTTTTTTCGCAACGATTTAACTGTTCAGTTCTTTCGCAACCATTTATCGAAACGTGTGTAGCGGCTATGACGCTTCATATGTAACATTTACTGCGGTGTTCGACGGAAGTGTCTTCGAAAAACTTGTGATTTTAATTAAATCTGCGTGTGGATTTTGTCCTAAAATATGATTTGAGGCTAAAAGATCCGTTGCGCGTCTTGGTAAGCATTAATATACGATAATCTCATATTTTGTACTATTTTTTTTTTAAATCACAGTTTAGTTTCGTATGGGGATTTAGTTTTTTTTTTTTAGTAACCTAGTATTTACTAAATATATATAGTATGTCGAAATGTAATTTTACCCTAAATATTTTAAGAATGTTTTAATTATGAAACGATTTAAATTACAAAACCCTTATTGGTCGCGTATAGAGTAAAATGGTTTACGTTTTATGTCAAACAGTATTTTTTCATAGTAAAATTCTAGATGATTATATATATATATATAAATTTAATTACGTTATAGTTTTGTGATATAAATCGTTTCGTCACCATCAGAGTAGATACTAGGAATGTAGGCGTGTGGTTACTGAATAAAAAGTCAAAAATGAATTTAAATTTCCAGTTTAATGATCAGAATGGAGTACGTACATATGGCATATATGTAACATATGTGTCATATTTACGTACGTACAGGAACTAGCGGACCAGACAGACGTCGTCCTTTCCGAACGTAAAAATGTGTATAAAATATACCGACTGCCGTATTTAATGGGGTTAACTCGAGGAAGAACGAGAAGTAGATACTCTGAGCCAAAGAAGCCTATAGCAAACAAAGTCCAGGAGGACTGCCGCTCCGCGCCCTCCAAGTCCTCACTCAGGAACTTTCAACACACGCCGGTTAGATATCCTTTTTTATGTATGATCATAGTGCGTACAGCTTATAAATGCACGCCCCACTAGACCGCCTAAACTCCTCTAAACCGATTGCGCGATTAGTTGATATTGAGCGTGTGCAGTGCGTGGTTGAGTTTACAATAAAATCTCTGCACTCACGGAAACAAGCGTTGCAATTAATATTTACTTTCTCACTTTAAAATAATAGATTTTAGTTGAGGGCGTGAATTTTTAAACTAGACGAACCCATGCCTTTTATTAGATATCAAAACTTTACTATATTTAAAAAAATGTAACAAGAATGTTAAGAAAAATTGCTCAATAATTTTTTACCCCTAATTGTTGTTTAGTTTGTAGTAATAGACTGTTTCTTATTTTATTTTTATTAATTAAAACAACTCAATAATAAATTCTCAACAAGACCAACGATACGATCAGAAACATATTATTTGGCAGCTTTTTTACAGGTGTACAAAACACATTGTTAACATAACATACATATTAGAAAATAGTCGAGAGTAAAATTAAATACAATTTCTTAATACATTTATAGTTAAATATAAACGTAATTAAGTCTTCCTGTACTTCTGAAGAGTAACGGCTGATGGTACAAATAACTTGACAGGACAGTAAGAAGCGCGTGGTGTTCAAACGGCAGAAGTACCACTGCGTGTACGAGTACCCGCGCGAGATCGCCGACGTCGACGCGGACTCGCCGGCCGCCTACCTGCCCGACTTCTCCACCTACTCGGGTACAATTTGGCTAGATTATATCAGCTAGTTTTAAGATTTTACGTATTTTATTTAATTTAAAAAGGTTCACCGGCAGTTGGTACAATAACACGTGCATAAAAAGAACATTCATAATAACTATATTAACTAATTGTGCAACTATATTAAGGTAAACACCACATTTAAAATAGCAAGGTAATAATACTAAAATTTATAGTGACGATATAAATGCTAATGTTCAGTAAGATCATTTAAGTTTAGTTGTTGATTTAAATTAAATTGTTTTAAGGTAAGTTAGGTTTTGTTAAGTAGGTTATATAGGTTACACTAAAACTAAATAGGTTAATTTTATTATTGGTTTATATTATTTATTGCTAAAATGATTGAAATCGTGTCGCATTAAACGCAACCCAAATAAACTGGGGTAAAAACCCAGTATGACATCTATCATAAAGAAAACAAGTTATTTTACATAAAGGAAAAGTGAATTTTGAATATAGTTTTCTCTTAATAGGATCAATAAGTAATATAGGTAAATAAAAGTATTTTTTTGGTTAAAAAATGTTCCCCTTTTGCAGAATGGGATCCGTCGAGTGCGGAGGATGCTGAATTAGGATACGGACAGTTATTCGGCTCGCCCAACCCGTTGGATCTGTTCCCGTTGCGATCCGGCATTGCTTTTGGCGCTGGTATGAAACTTTGAAAATGATCTGTGAAATAATTTGTAGCTACTGGTATTAAAGAAAAGGTCTACGTTAATGGAACATTCTTTTAGAATTATGTATCTAATATTTATTTATTTTTACATGTGTCAATTGTCTTCCTAATAAAATATTACCAAACGCTTCAGACTACGACGAGGACTTCTTCATATCGTCGTCGGCGCGGCCGTTCGAGAGCCTCGGCGTGATGTCGTCGGCCAGCCAGTTCTTCCCCGGCGCGCACGTCAAGCCGCGCGCCGCGCACGACGGCCTGCTGCAGCCCGCGCCCGAGCTGGAGCGCGCGCCCGCCTGCCTGCTGGCCGCCACGCCCTCGGCACTACAGGCAGCTGTTGACGATAAAACTTTAGAATTAAACAAAGGTATGTAAATTTATCTATTTATTTACAATATAAAGATTTGACGAAATATAAACTGTCTCTTAATTAATAATAAAATTTTATTTTTTAGTAAAAAAGCTAAAATTTATTAGGCAGGGTCACTGCCCACTGCGTCAACGGGCCAGCCATATAATGTCATTAAACTTACGTTAATTTATAGCGTATCATCTGCAATGACGATGATTGCGCAAAATGTGACAACTGTCGGTCTATTTCCACAGTTTGTTGAGAACTCAATTTGACATTGAATATCAGAGATAATTAACTATTACAGACACTACAGATAATTAGTGACAGTGCTATTTAGTTGGAAGGATAGCTAAAATATATTTAATATTCACCATGCCAATGCTGGTTGCAAGTTATTCGGAGTCGTTGCGGGCACATCAATGCGTTGCACGCAACGCGCGGACATTGCCCAGTGCGGGTGAAAGCTATCAGCTGATACTAACCTTTTGCCTTGATTGTACCTGTTCAGTAGACAATTACAGTATAGACTATAAGCTTTTTATTAACTTTTCGCCTTGATTGTACTCGTCCAGTAGACAACTTCTGTATGACTACCAGTTTTTTTATTAACTCTTCGCCTTGATTGTACCTGTCCCGTTGATAACTACTGTATATACATCTTGATTGTACCTCAGTACACGTTTGTTTTATAAATGCATTGACTGTACCTACCTAGTTCTCAAAAATTGTACAGATTATAAAGTGTTGTAAGTTTTAATTTTACTCGTTCACCTAAATAAGCAAATTACGTAAAATAGAGTGCTTAACCAAAAAATAAAGTGCTCATGTTAAAACTTTTTAGACATTGGTGCAAAATTTCAACGAATAAAACGTCAGAATTCGTCTATACAAGTACAGTATAATACGGTATTAGTAATTACTAATTGACCTAATTCATACTTATCATATCGTAAACGTAAAGGCTTATAATAGATTTAGAGATCAATGTCATTACCACTAAATGGTAGCGTGGTATCATGTCGTTTGATCGCGAAATAACTTTAATCCAGTTGCAACCCTGTCCCGTGGACATAAAGCATAAATTAGATAAAGCTTAACATAGGCCTCCTGAGTGTCAAGTTTTCCGATAGCAAAAACCCGCTAATGAAAATTATACTCTATTCATTTGATTTAGCACTCACATTTGACGTGGAGCACCTTGAATTCTCCACATTATTCTCAAGTTTTCCGACCGTGATTGTTTTAGCAAAATTGTACTTTATACTTATAAAATAGAACTCAAATTCGATCTACGGGCACGTCAGAAATGTTAGTAGTGTCAAGTAGTGACGAGGCAAGAGAAAGCCGTCTTAGATCCGTTTGAGCGATCTATAGACCTACAGAGACTTGTATGTAGCCGGTATAAGTGTAGAGGAAAACTGGTGCAAAAAAGTTGCTGGGGAAGTTTTGAAGATGTCGGAAAATCTTTCGCAATATCTCATTGCTTTTGAAAACGATTTTACTAACATAGTATATTTTTCTGTATTTAGTTTTAGGTACATTAATAAAAATAAATAAAATAAATAGTAAAAATAGTCTACAATCGGCTACATTCAGAATACAAAAGGAGCGCGTTGAAATCTATTGCATGTAATCGTCGCGAAGAAATAATTATTTAGGGCGAGTGTCGACAAAATCTATGCCATTTTTAATTTATTCTTGATTCCTTTTAATATTTTCAGTGAAACACACCATCAATTTAATCATTTATTTTCAGACAATAATAAAGCCTATATATCTAACACTAGCTGTGCCCGCAACTTCGTCCGCGTAAAATTAGGTGAAAGCATTTAGCGCGATAATATATAGCCTATAACCTTTTTCGATAAACGGGCTATCTAACACTGAAAGAATTTTTCAAATCGAACCAGTAGTTCCTGAGATTATTAAGTTCAAGTAAACCAACAAACTCTTCAGTTGTATATATTAGTAAAGATATAAAAATGTCGTATCAAGATAGTTATTGTCAACTCCGAAACGACAGATATGATGTTTGTGAGGATTTATTGACCCTGGCAAGAGTGAACAGACTTATAGGTGAGTTATTAAAAACTGCAGTATTTAATTCTATTAGAGTAGCTGTCACCTGTGACTTTGTCCACGTAAATTGAGCAATAGTTTTTATGCAAAATACTAATTATAATTTTTCTAAAAATTAGCCTATGTCTATGTCCAATCTGTCTTTATACCAAAATTCATCAAAATTGGTTACACAGTCGTAACAAACAAAGTTTATAACATTACTATGGAGATTGGATATAAGTAACTCTTATAATAATTACTATAAAAATGTTGGTGACTTCAATGACCACTATTCCCAGTGCTGTCAGTTATTCTAGTATTATGAATGCTTATTTTCTTTTCATTCCTCCTTCCCTCTATCTAATTTGTTAAAAAAGTTCTATTTTCGGAATAATCATAATCACATTTTTTATTGTAAATCTTTTGTAGCAATTATCTATTGTAAAAATAAGAAGTTGCCAGCATGGTAGGGATACCCACTGAAACCACTTTAATACAAAAAAAAACATTTTTTTTTGTTACTAAGGAGGCAACTTAGTATATTATTCGATAAATATAAATACATTTGTAGGATAATAAAGTTTTGCTGATATAATGTAATAACATGTCATAAAAATAAACATTTAACAAAATATAAATTAATTTTATTCTCTATCTATAATCATGATATCATCTAAGTTTCTGAAACTTTCCCGTCTGTCAATGGATTGTCCGTTAATGACAAAGGGCAAAGATAAGGAAGTTAAAATAGTTGTTATCGTAAGAGATTGTTCTGTTTGCTCATTTAATAATTATAATGTTAATAATTTTTTCATAATATTTTTTAAATGACCCATATTCTCAGTATTGTATTAGATAAGGTGCTTAGAGTTTTTACAATAAAGATGAAGTATAAATGGAAAATATTACCATAAAGTTAATATTCAAAACATAAAAATATGTAGTTTGGCTTAAATTGGAGATTTTATTGTTTTATCTAAATTAATGTAATTTATCCATTCTAGTTCAAGAAAATAGAAACCGTTATAACCAGGTGGTAGTTGCAGTCGATCGGACAGACGAAAATATTATCACATATGATGACAGACTATTTGGAACACCACAGCGATATCACGCATTTGTTCTTTATGCAAAAGAAGATAAAGAATTTGTTGAAGAACTCCTTACCCGAATGAGAAGTGAAGGATTCAAGGTATTTATGAATACGAGAGGTTGCAGTCTGGTCTAAATTCGCCAGGAACCTTTTTGCGTATCACAACAACATATATTGTTCTATTCACAGAAAAATAAGATTTGACATCATCATATATATGTGTGTGTGTAAAAAAATTGGGGCCTTGAGGTATACAATTTCTACCTCTTACTTGGCGTTTACACTGTATCATAGTTGAATAAATTTAAAAGCTAGTTTCAGTTTTAAGAACATTAAGGCATTTTCTCTTTTTATGTAATAGAATGAAAACATTAATATTTTGTGTTCTTCACTAATATCTAGTCTTCACTAGTATTAAGTATTACCTACTATTTAACATCACAGACTTACATCTCTAAGTTTTATATACTTATATATCGTTTTTATAATTATTGATGTATTTATGCCCAATAGTAGGATTTGAACCTAACAAACGCCTTTTAGTAAGATTTTCATCTGACTTCAAAAAAAAGGTTCGCAATTTGACTGTTTTTTTTTATGTTGTAACACTCGCTTAGGTAACACTCAGTGCTTTCTTCCGGGTGAACCGATTTCGATGATTCTTTTTTTATTTGAGTGCTGTAGCTTCCTGTGTGGTCACATTTAAATTTGGTCCAGGTCTGACAATTTGAAGTTGGTTTTTATTTTGTTCAAATTTTATTATGACTATTAATGTTGCCGTCTTGATGCAGCTGTGTACTGAAGAGGATTTGTTGGCTGGCCACGCGACGCCATTCCAACCCTATAGTTTAAAATCTGTTAGGCATCGTGTCACTTGATGATGATGATAAGCTGATCTGATGCTGAAGCTGGAAGGTAGGCATAGGGACTTCGTTATAAAACGATATAAGCGCATCGAGTTTGACTTCCATTGGTCTTAACGAGTACTTTGTAATTAGTGGTACCCAGGGTCTGACGATGGAGCTGGATGTTGGCCATAGAAACTTCGTTATTAAACGACACAATTCCATCGAGTTTGGCTCGTATGGTTCGTCTTGACGAGTACATTGCTTTAATACGTTATTCAGGGTTAAATAATGGAGCTAGGAGGTAGCCATAGGAACTCCGTTAAAACCGACATAACCGCAACGATTTTGGGCTCGTTTGATTCTTTTTGATGAGTACTTTGTTTTTGCACGATATCCTGGGTCTGATGATCGACCGGAAAGTTGGGCATAAGAAATTCCCAATAAAACGTTACAATATTATCGAGTTTGGATTAATTTGATTCGTCTAGACAATTTTTTTACCAGGGCTTCATGACGAAGCTTGAAGATGGAAGAAGATTTATAATAGAACTGGGAAACTGACTTAAAAACCTGTTCAGGGATAACCTTAAATGTACTTAAAAGAATAAAATAATTATTATTAACTTGTAACAGCATGAATCATTTTATATGATATAAAAGGTAGTCCCGCGATTTTCCGGTGAAGATAAACAAGTATATTAAATATGTATAATTGATTGATTGATTTTAAGTTATTTACGTTTTAACGCCAATGCTTTATTATTTCTACACACAAGGAGCGTTCGCCTGCGAATAACAAATGCAGCAGAAGTTGCGTTGCTTGCACTGCCTAACCGTGATATAAGTTACAATAATGCGAAGAGGTGCTGAGTTGGCGTTAATACGAAAGTACTGATTTTAATTTAAAAAAAAATTAAATTAAGTAAATACGAGTAATACTTAAATGTCGTGTCGCGTCATAATAAAAAGCTTGTAATAAGCAGATGGATGAAGTTCTTTAACAACAATTATTATTTCCGAAGGAAGAATCTAAAAGTGTCCTTTTATTTCAAATCACAATATTAATCTTTTTGGCACAAACTGATTTATATGAAAATGCAAGTCACAAAAGCCGAGTGCATTTTCCCGAGTGATAAAATTATATCCTATTAGTCGCTCTTAATGCAAACATTGCATAATGCAATGTGGCTGGGCTCCATATGGCTGTGCAAATTATTTAATCAATCCATTTAGCAGCGTCATGGCGCTACCTCATATGGCACTGTTGCTGGAAAATGTATTTATGCATTTATTGAGTTAGCAAGGGGATCCATCTTGCCGCAGAGCGTCTAGGATTAGCTTACTAAAGCTAGAATACTCATTAAAATCCAGTGCCACATTCACCACCCATGAATGGACTCAAGACGAAAAGTACCTTACTCCTTCGATATGTTTATAATATAACAGAAAGGCTTACATATATGATTAGAGGTAGTGCTGAACTTGCAGCCCTCTTAGTCTTCCGATTTGGGCCGGCGCTATCGGCTACCAGAACCTCTTTCTCAAAAAGGATCGGCATGAAGCGGCAAAAATGCTGTCACGTCAAGTGATGGTATTGTTGTCGCCTTTCGTTTGGTTTTTGAGAGTTCCTGGCGGCCTAAACTATGCTTTAAAGCCCGGCATGTCTTTGGGCGTCGGTAGGCACTTAACAGACAACTATTAATGAACATAGATAACTCAATTACAACAGATATATACAGTATACACTCTTACAGGTTTAACTTCAAAAAATTATAGTCCAATTTTTCCTCAAATAGAACAAAATAAACATAACTATGTATATTACAAGAACATAGCATCTGACAAAAAGAAACGTTCTACTTCAGGTTTATAAAAACTTTTTCTCAAATATGCACGGAAATAGTTAAGTTATATCGGAAAAAGAATGCTCGAAGCCATTTACGGATCCTCAAATTGAAGAAAAAAAAAACGGAGACGCGCCCTCGTCGGGCCGCCTCGGACCCGACTATACAGGGTTTATCGATCCTGAATTATGATGGTGAGTCGCGTGTACCAACACCATAACCACGATACCGGGAATGTAACAATCGGTGTCGCCACCCGTCAGTTCTAATTGTATCGCCCAACTCAGCTGTCACCTACTTTTCTCCTCGTCAGCGATCGCAAATAAATTAAACTCCACTCCACACATGACACAGACAAAGGACCGTACTAATTATTTATTATCTATGTAGTTTTATCGAGACGAACGAACAAGACGGGCCTGTGTTTTATCTGTACACATTTAATATAGAATTTCTATAGATGTGTGTATATAAATGTTGTACATTCCTAGCTGTTGCCAGCAGCTTTGCTTGTGTCTTCTAAGTTTTACGTACTCGTATATGAAAATCTGAGAACATAGCACGAACTATTCCGAACCGAAGTAAGCAGACGAGTCGACTGTACTTAGGTTGTTAATGTACGTGCTAGGCCCACAGCGGACCCCTATTAGCGTCAACGCGGGTTGCATTAGCATTGATTAGAAGCGTGACACGAATAAGACTTGCCTTTTGTGGGCCCAGCATGAACATTTTCATCCTAAGTATAGTCGACTCGTCCACTTACTTCGGTTCGAAATAATCGTGCCAGGCCCTCTGGCGACACGATGTCTGTCTAACCGCCGAAACTAATGATAATGACCCACTGGGTGTCAACCTGCACCACTTTGGGAACCGATGATCTGTATTTGCTAATTTGTGTTTCTTTGGAAATGACATGCTTCGATTTTAAGCTTACAACCCTAATTCAATCTCGTAGGATAAAAATACGATACAACGGATATACAATTTAACGGATACGACTTAGGGACCTTAAGAAAAGGGAACATACTCATTTGTCAAAGGCCGCCAACGCAGCGAGCCCCTTGGTATTGCAGTTGTCCATGGGCGTCGGTAGTCACTTAGGTGAACCACCTACCCGTTTGCGCCTTGTTATATATATTTAAAAAAAATATGTACTAATTGGAAGTCTTGAAAATTAAAAAATATATATCATCCGATATATGTGCATATTTATATAACTATGTGTATCAACAGAAACCGGTATATTTAATTTTGTTACAAAGTGTTTGTAACTTCTACTGGCCCGTTGGCGCTCCGCTCCCGGGCGTTGTGGGTTCTATTTCCGCCTCGAGTCTAGGTGTATCGTCTATGTACTGTCATCCCCCCCTATAACACGGTGGGTTTATTCCACGTTATAGAAAAACGCTTTATAGGATTATTCTCGTACAACGCGCTCGTACGGCCCCAAGTCCCCGAATATTAATGCGTTATGGGAGCACCGTGTTATAGGGGGATTACAGTTATATATGTATTATATATATTTCTACAATATATACATATAAGTTGTTTACCTTAGGAGAAGACGCCCGCGTGTCATATACTCCTATGTATTTAATTATATTTTATACCAGCTGTATAATACACGCAGACTCGAGGCGGGAATCAAACCCGCAATCCACGGAGCTGAAGGTAAGGTCACTGCCAATGTGCCAGTCAAATGTAATCAAGTGGAAATTTATTTATTTTGTAAGCTAAGTAGTTACAATCAGTAATATATATACATATCCTTTATCCTTTATAAGGGGTCGTCCACAAATTGCGTCACACGAATTTCACGATGTTAAACCCCCTCCCCAGGTGGTGGGCATTTGAGTCGATTGCTGGATTAAGCAAGTCTTACCGCGACCTGGTGATGCATGGGTGACCCATTATGACGCTGGCTTTCAAATATCCGACCTCCTCCGTGTTTCGGAAGGGATGTAAAATAGGGTTCCGATTAATGTCACTGAGTGATATTAGTCGTGAGGTTGTGGGGGTTCCGGGGATGACGTCAGACGCGTAAAACAGTGGGTCCCGATTGATGTTACTGAGTGATATTAGTCGTGAGATTGTGGGGGTTTCGGACCATGTCTTTATAGGTAACTACGTATATATGTACATTTTAAAGAATTACATCTTAGGGGTCATCCATAAATTACGTTACACTTTAAGGGGGAGAGAGGGTTATTGAAATGTGACATTGTCTGGCAATGGGCAGGGGGGGGGGGATCAAAAGCTTTGTCACGTCAAAATTAAAAAGATGAAAAAAAAATTGAAACTGCTATTTTCTTTTATTCTTTTTAAATATATGCACAATATTGAAAAATTTGTGACGACATGCTAAAGGGGGAGGGAGGGTAGAAAGTGTGACAATCTATGCCAAGGAACCCTTATTTGTTAAAATGCAATTCGGTTAATATTTTTGACTACCTGTGAGTAGGAATGTTTGGGTAGGGAGAGATAGAGTCATTAATGCGTGAAAAATACTTTAGTTTTTTTACAAACATCAAAAGGGTTATAGACACGCCTTTGCGGAAAATTTTCTCACTTCTAAATCTTCCAATTAATCTGACTTCTTCTGTCAGGTAAAAAGTTTTTTAGACTTGGTAAGCCTTTTTCAGAATAAAAAAAAGCTTAAATTATTATTACTTTGTGTATAAATATAACCAGTATTTTTATTTTAAATACAGTCCTATCATATGCAAAAGTATTGGGAAGAACATAATAGAAATTAAAAGATAACTTATATCATGTTACTCTAGAAATTTTGAGTAATTTCTTTAAAGCCTGTTTATTACGCATTAACTGTCTTTTTAATTCGAATGGAGACTTAGATTAGGACCGACAACATATTTTGTTTTGCAGTGAGATTTGATGTTAGTCCTTCGTGATAAATTGATGTCACTGTCGGCATCTGGCTTTAAACCTTAATGATTCCTATATATCATTATAATACTCGCATTCTATAATCTTTGTGTAATAAAACAAATTGCTGCAGCAAAAAGCAGATAAAAATTCGCAAAGCAGTTTTCCAGCTCCACCACCATGGTGAAAAGATTTGCAAAACGCATAAACTGAAATGTTACAAGTATTAATACAATGACATGCACAATCGGGCTTAAGAAATAGCATAGTTCTTGAATGCTTTGCACCAGTACACTACATTAAAAGTAATAAATCTATTTTTTTATTTCAGTAATAGATATGATATTATCTGTCATAAGGGGTCATCTATAAATTACGTCACATCAATTTTACGATTTTTAAACCCCCATCCCCCCTCCTTGTCACACTTCCGAATCCCCGCCCCCCTTGGTGTGAGGTCACATACCTTAAAAAAGAAAACGGCAAATTCATAATATTAAATAATTTTTTTAAATAATATTTCATATTTTAATATGTACCGTCACAATGTCACATTTTGGTGATCACCCATCCCCCTCCCCCTTAACGTGTGACGTAATTTAAGGATGACCCTTAATGTGATTGTTGTATTTTTGATCAGTACAATAGCGGCGTTCATTATTATCATTATATTTATATCTGTTTTATTAAGGTTCTTAAATCTATTTAAAATGCTACACTAATTTTTTTTTATTATTTATTAATGGTAGAATTAAAATTGATTTTAAAATTTTAATTCAGCCCGTTTTCAAGCGAGTTCAATGCCGCCTACAGTTGCATTAAAAACAAATGTGTTTCAATTAAATGCGCGCTATTAAGCTGTTTTACACACTGATAGCTGGGCATAACTCACTAATACAGATCGAAATCATGGAAGTAATAAATACCTATGGTTCTTTTAATCTATGGTTTCTGCAATGGCTGTTATAAGGAATTGTTTATTCGATGACATTCTTATCAGCTGTTTTTGACTATTAAATGTCACTTAATCACTAATGTAACCTAAGAATTGTGGCGTAACATAATAATATTTTAAATAATATTACTTAACTTAAGATTATTTTAACAATTTTTGACAGAAATAACAAATGATACAATGCCATGGTCGTATATGACTTGATTTGTCTATCAAACAAATTGTGAATTCAAACCGTTGCGCCAACTATCCAAAAAAAAAAAACTATCAAAACTGGTTAAAAAACTGTATGAGATATCGGATTACATGAAAAAATGGCAAATTAGCCTCCTTTTAAAATCAGTTAAGTAGAATCTATGCTATTATATAAAGTTGAAGAGTTTATTTGTTTGCTTGAACGAGCTAATTTCAGGTACTACTGGTTTGATTTGAAAACTTCTTTCAGTATTAGATAGCCCATTTATCAGCTGTAGGCTATATATCATCATGCTAAAATTAAATTATTTTTTTTTACCTAATTATACGCAGACGAAGTCGCGGGCACAGCTAGTTAGTCATATACTTAGGTATTGAATATATTATATTCTAAAGTTTAATATGTAAACGCAAAATGGTATTGAATTAAATAATAAAACCCAACCCTATAATAAGTAGATTGCGTTCAGTCTAGAAATGCACGCCCTCCAAACCGCTAAAATCACGCCAAAACGACCGCACGATTAGTTGACCTTGCAGTATGTGGTTGACTTTGAGCTTACAATAAAATCGCTGCACACACACAAGCGAGCGTTGCAATTGATATTCAATTTCACTTTTTAAAATAATGGATTTTAGTGGAGGAGCGCGCAGTTTGAGACTGAACGCAATATACTAGTGTTGCCATGTTCGCGAAATGAATTTAAAAAAAAACCCAAGGATATGTTGTGATTGGACACAATCGAATAATTTCAGCCCCTCCGATTTGGTTTACATCACAAAGGCCGCGTAGCCTTGACCATCATGTAAGATCGGGTTTCTTTTGATAGAATCGAGGGCTCATTTTTTCTATCCACGTGGATTTTTGTTTAAAGAGGATCTTGTTGGGTAACTTCATGAACTACTCGATAGACGTCTTTGTGTGATCTATAAACATATAAAATCCACAATATGTAGGTAATTTTTAAGCGTTTGGTTTTCAGCGCACTGTTTTTAATAGAGGCATGTTATCGATGAGATCCCAGAAGATATGCTCGAATTTACTCAAAATTGGACTTCCCGTTTGGATCAATAAAACGTAGTCGTGGCCCACATGCACATTAAATATACTTTAAAAATAAATGGCATAGACAGATTTACACTCCCCTATATTTCTTTTTACTTTTTCTGTCTCTCTTTAAAAAAAAACGTTTACTGTACTTGCAAGGGAGACAGAGAATAGATGCATTTGAAATATGGTGTTGGAGACGCATGCTCAAAATACCATGGACAGCCAGACGCACCAACTCGGTTGCCCACTGCATGCGAAGAGGAGATGAAAAAACTTGGTCGTAATTGGTAACATAGAGGGCAAAAGGACCGACCAAATTACTGAAGCCACCTCCTCAAAAAGTTTCTGCCAGGCGGTGAGGGCGACAGTAGACTGGAGCCGATGGCGTCAGATTGTTCGTTGTGGGAAGCCATGTGACTACGATCCTCAGTAATGAGGGACCGACAAGAGAGATTTGAAAATGAAAAAACCAAGCGCTTGTAATATCACTGTAATATAATATACACACCATAAATATTTTTTTATAACGCGGTCATGAATTCTTCTAGATTTTCAAGATAATATTTACTTTATTTTGTGTGTAATTGTGTGTTCCGATTCACTTAGGAGTTCAGCCAATTTTGATGGGATTTTCTCCGTAGCTTAAATGTAGAAGTTTAGTACACGCCCATTCCCAAAATATTTAGGACTTCTTGAACCATTCTATTGTTACTACCTTTATATAATTACTGGCTTAAACCTGTAACTTCGTTCGCATTGTTTTCTTCGACTTTCATACAAACTTTCAAACCTCATTCATCCCTTTCAAATTTCATTCTCGCCAGAAAAGTTAGTCTATGTTCTTCTCCTAGTTCCAATCTATCTTCTTAAAGAAATTCATCAAAATTGGTTCAGCGATTGATGTGTTGAAACGTAACAGTCATTTAACATTATTAAGGATTGAATGGTATTACCTTTTACTAGGTATTATTACGATAGTTCCGTTCACTTAGCGGTCGTTAAGAGTGCGCAAATAGCGCGCTGCGTGCAGCGTGCCCCAGTATGCTTCTGTTTTTTTTTCTGATCGTGTAATGCTGTTGGCCAGAGTGACCTTCACAGCGTCAACGGGCGGGGTATTTGGGGCGAGCCGAAGCTCAGCCGTTCGCGAAGCCCCGGTTGGGGCTTCCGATCGAGAGTCAGTACTCCGCGGGTGCCTCCTATGAGCCCGAGTCCGCGGATACCGTGTGTGCGAGCACCGAAGCGCGCGGTGGTCGTCGCGAATCGGGGACCACGTCCCTGCCGTCGGGGAGTATGCTTCTGTTCTATAGGTTTCTTATGTTATAGTAAATTTATCTGTCAAATGACACAGATTTTGGCGACACAGGTTCTGATACAATTATGACACAAGGCACTCATACTTGTTCTTATTTTTCTGTGGTCACGACATTGTATTTTTTTATCAAATTGTGCAAAAGGTTTTTGCACAAACTTACTTAAAATACGTTTAAAAACAAACTTTTAATGCGTCTGAATTTACAAAATTAAGGTTCTGTTTGGACATTCATGCTAAATCCTAATAATCTATGAGAGACCACAGTCTCTACGGACTTTCACTTTTGTTAGTCTGTGTTCTGTGACTCTACCATCTATTGATCAGTGTTTACTTTGATAAAATTGATATCAATTATTGCATTTTTTCAAGATATATATATACAAATTAAATGTTATAGCTTTGGCTAGGACAACAATAATATTCGACAGCAAAAACAAGTTAAAATTTTGTCCAAACTTATCAATTGGAACCTTACAGTGTCTATCGGAATTATAATATGCAGGAAGGTAGGTAAAACAGCAGTGTATTATATATTATTGTATTATTTTTGGCTTTATAGAACATATTTCCTTTATTACGTATTTAAATTACAGATTTAGAAGTTACGGGAGTTTCCCGTAGTGGTAGAGTTAGAAAAAAAAGCTCAAAACTGATGGATTTCGAGTCGCCTGACGATATTGAGACGAAATACCATCGCCAAATAAAAACTAAACCCTATCCAAGTATGAGGCATGAAGAACCCGTAGAATATCAAGAACCGCAAAGAGCTCCAGAGGAAGCTGGCACAGCCTCTAGCGAATCTGATTACTACGAAAATAACGGGGATAATGGCGATAGGTCTGTTTTGTATTTACCATTAAGCTTGTGGTATTACTTTATTTATTTAAATATATTAAATATAGAATAACTGAAAGTAGAAGGTTGTTATATACCTAAAATCTATATATTGAAAATTTGTCATAATTTTCTGACTCCCTACCAGCTCTAGCACTAAATATGATACTCACAGCCCACTTTATGGAGCAACTAGGGATGGTCAACTCGAGTTGTGCTTAAATCGACTTGACTCGAGTTAAAATTCTCCCTAACTTGAGTTGGGTTGTCGCAGTAAATGAAGAGTGAGTACTTGGTTGAGGCACTCAATCTTTTCCATTCTTACATGCTCCCAGCAATTATTTGTGTGTACTATATTCATGAGGCTACATACAGATACTACTGTAATTTAAAGTTACTTAAAAGCATATTTAAGGTTTACAATAACTTTGGAGACCCTGTTCGTTGTTTATTTATTATTTATTTATTTATTTATTATTTATTTATTTATTTATTATTTTACATCAAATAGTACGGCACAACGCCAATTACACTACAAGATGTAAGATGTATGGTATGATGTAGATGTGTTGTTACTTTTTAGTGTAATAAATTTTACAAAGTACATATATTTGAACCAACAATATATTGAAATTGAACAATTCCTATTTGAGTTAAATTGTATTTATGTTCATTCATTACAATTGACTCATTACACAATTATTAGGAACTAGTTGTAACCGGTGACTCTGTCAGCAGGAATTTAGTGATTTTGTTAAATTTTGAGGTTTGTAATGAATTTTGCCCGCTCCTACCAGGAATGGTTATGAAATGGCTGCGGCACTTTTTCATACAAATAAATATTTACTATAAAAAACACTTTAATAACGATAGTAAAGCGGCGACGTGTTTTCGGGATGCAGTTAATGATAATGATATTCAAGATTGATTTTTTAAATTTTT
This sequence comes from Charaxes varanes, assembly GCA_024363005.1. Classification (NCBI taxonomy): domain Eukaryota; kingdom Metazoa; phylum Arthropoda; class Insecta; order Lepidoptera; family Nymphalidae; genus Charaxes; species Charaxes varanes. The sequence continues at coordinate 1,543,550 of JANCMC010044246.1, read as the reverse complement.
GAATCACTAATGGGGTTTAGTTATTGTATATTTATTATCCAAAAATTAAGCTTGTTTTACGAAAAAAGTAATGAGCGTCATAGTTGAAAAGAAATGAGTAACTACCATTTTTTCGTTGTAAATTTCGCATCATAAAGGTAATCAATATTAGTAACATAGAAAATGATTTACCATATAAAGCTCATGTCATGATTTTGTAAAATTATCAAAACATGGGATTTGGTGAAAATAGTGCGTATAATTTAGGTACCAACCGAAATAGGTGTAACTTATTTTAGAATTCTGGTTTAGTTTTTGACATACAGAAAATTAATTTATGTTTAAAACTAGATAATCTCCTGATTTACATGCTCGCTCTCGCTCAAGACTTTGTTAGGGTTCGAGAAGAGTAAATGTTTCTACCAAAAAATAATTGAAGTAAGTTAAAATACTATTTTTTAGGCATCACATTACAGCGAAAACTACTTTAGAAGAAAATGACAAGTGAAAAATGTTTTTTTTGTCAGCATTCTATACTGAAGAAGTAAAACACATATTTTTTTAAAAATCAATGAGGACATAATTACAATCAAATTAGAGACGTAAAAACAAGTTATAAAACATTAAACTAAAAAATATTATTAGTGCTGTAATATACTTGATATTATCTAAATTAATAAACATTTTTTTTTGTAATATGTAAAGAATAAAATGGTTATTTTGGGTTATTCTTAGGAGATATGCATATGCCATCGCAGACTTATTTGTAGATTTTTCAAAGATATACAATTTTGTAGTAAATTATTTTGATCTAACTCGTAAGGTTAAGCCAGTGCACGCAATGTAAGCACACAAAAATACGCGGTTCTACGACATCACGTTACAAATCATTGAAATTCTCAGATTTAACTACACCTTCTTCTCAAGAATCTCTTTATCGATTAGAAAAAACCGCATGAGGATCCGTTCAGTAGTTTGAGTTTATCGCCAAAAGACAACCCGACAGATGCGGTCTTGAACTTTGTTTTAATCATATATAAGGATTAACATATTTATCTTATATAGAACTTTTGTAAAGCTATTGAAAATCAGTAATATCTTTATAATAACAAATTATTTGAATAAACTATCCTTCTATTAGTATTATTAAAAGCTAGTATAAAATGAATTAGTAATTACTACTTTATGCCGTTTTGAAAAATTACCCACGTTGGCTGACCAAATGTGACGAAACATCCGTACCACCGCAATTCTGATAGACATTTTGAAAATACACAGTTCTATATATTTTAAAAAAAATCTAGATTGAAATTGTAAAATAAAACCAATTGTTAAAAATGTTCTCGGGATGTCGGTATAGTTACGTAGAACACACGTCGTGTGTCGCCGGCATCGAATGTGTTAAATGCAAAAGTTTGTGAAGTAAAATTTATTGTGAGTCACATTGCAATTTTTTTTGGTGATGTAACGACACCAGTGTTTGAAGTTTGAATTATACTTCAAGGAAAGGCTTCTTGCCAAGTTTCATGATTTTAGGGTTTATAGGTTTTGTATCACCTTTTAGTGTATTAGTATGGAAAAATTGACATAAATAGCGATATATTTTGATTGCCTATACATAAAAGGGTTAATTTTTCACAACTTCAAGAATTCATAAACCTCAATATTTGGTATTGATTTCAACTTCACCTCTACACATTGCCCAGAAAAAGGGTCTTAATGGACAAACAGACAGACAGATGTAGTAATCAATTTACAGTTTTCGGAGTTTTTTCTTGTGCTACAAACAGAGCTGGGTTGGGTTCAAGAGAGAAAACGGAGGACAGGGATGTAATCAAATCTTTCCTTAAACAAGATGAGAGGCCCCGGTGGACCAGGATCTCACGGCAGCGGCGGTGGAAATTATCCCGGACAAAGTAAGTTAATTAATACTTTACATTCATCAATTTTTTTATACTAATATATTTTCAGTGATGAATTAAAGATGTTTTAAATTAATCTCCTGCAATATTTTTAGATATGTTTTAACTTATAATATTGGATACAAAACATGAGTATTTATTTGTTCTTCAAAGGTGGACCCGGAGGACCCAGTGGGCCAGGCGGTCCGAGTGGACCAGGCAGTCACGGTGCGTGTAACGAATTTTATATAATTAATTACAGGAATAAATTTATTTATTACTACTTCTTAACTTCATGTAATATATTGTAGGTCAAGGAGGTTATTACCCTGGCACGCCCGGTAGACCCGGAACACCTGGCACACCAGGTACTCCAGGATCTCCCGGCGGCCCTGGCGGTCCCGGTGGACCGGGAGGCCCAGGTGGACCCGGATCACATGGCAGTAGTCGTGGATACTACCCAGGACAAAGTACGTAATATTCTTAAAATATTCACATTATCCCTCCAACTAAACGAGCGGATGTGACAATAACCCAATGGTGCCGTAGTTTGAATAAAGAACCTTGAAGACTCAGACTTGTAGGCGCTGAGCTTTTAAATTTTGCTATAAACATAAAAAGATTATTGATTAAACTTTTGCTAAACATGTGCGAACCAGATAAGAAGCTGTTTCATTTTACAGGTGGACCTGGAGGGCCAAGTGGACCGAGCGGGCCAGGTACTCCAGGTAATAAATTTATTAGTAATCGTATATCATTTAGGACACTGTTTCCTACGTTGAAACATTAATAGAAAGTCTTTTACTGAAAAACAGAGGCGAGTCCGGGTGATCTATCACAGGCACTCGGTATAAAAGTAACCTGAATGCCCTTTTATTCTAGGAATACATTTTATTGATATTTTAAAATAAAAGATCATTTGTTGCTCGCATAATTGTTACAATGTAGGAATTAAATAAAAGAGCAATACAAAAAAACAGTATGACCGTCAGTGTAAGCAAAATGACGCAAGCGCAGCTTAATGGCGCCTTAAGGTTGGGCTTAAGGACGCAGCGCTGATTTTCAGCATGCTCCTCCATCCGTCGCCGGTGGAAAAGAAACACATTACATCAGTTACAAGTAGCCAAAATAACAAATGTCAAGAACTGTATAAAAGCCTTTTCATTGGTAGAACTAATTGAAATTGAAAACCAAATTATTAAAACAATAGTATTAATATATGTATATTAAAATTAGGTATTCATTTCATGAACTATCATATATAAGATTGAAATGAAGGCTTTTTGTATACCTAAAGATATACAAATTCTGCTGCCTCGATTTTTCAACAAGGTTTATTTCTTTTATGTGTTTTTTTTTTAACATGCATGAGTATGATTTAGTGATCGCTACGCTACGCTAAAACTATCTTCTTATGATTCAAAAAAAATATTAAATAATTATATTATATAAAACATACATTGTCTTCCCTGTTTTGACAAGGTGGTTACTATCCTGGTACTCCCGGTAGACCCGGTACACCTGGTACTCCAGGTGGTCCAGGAGGTCCCGGTGGACCCGGTGGTCCCGGCGGTCCCGGATCTCAAGGCAGCGGTGGTGGATACTACCCTGGTCAAAGTAAGTAATAAAATAATTCCACACTAATCTGTTCATATGTTGTGTTTAATTATTAACATCTGGTTCCCAAGCGCCTTAGGCTTACAGCAGTAAGCTGAGTCTTGTTGTATTCCGCTTTACGTTCTAAAGATAGCTTATTTTAACGCTACATCTGCAACGAACACGGCTTTTGTAATTATATTTCTTTCAACCACAATACAGTACTAAAAGCTTTAAAAAGACTTGACCTACATAAAAGAGGAACAAGAAGATAATCGGAAAAAATGAAAGGGGTTAGGTTTTTTGCTTATATCTCAAAAACTTTCTGATATTTTTTCGGAAACATTTTAGCGTGATAATATGTAATTTTCCTCGATAAATGGGTTATCTAACATAGAAATGATGTTATCAAATTGGACCAGTATTTCCTGAGATTAACGCGTTCAAAAAAAACAAACAAACTGTTCTTCTTTCTATATTGGTATAGATAAAACTGCTTGGAGTTGAGTCTCTTCCAGCTTTGCACTTTAGAGTTAATTTAGAGTGCATTAAGCTCATTTTTGTAAGAAATATTTTTACATGAGTCGCTAACGAATTTCTTGCTGGCTCTTCTCGTGGCTCGACTTTTCCGAACCAATGGTAGATTTAATAAAATTTTTACGATACAAAAGTGCTTGTAAAACGGATACTTGAATGAAACATGCTTTGATTCGATTCCTTTCAGGAGCCTTTGAAGAAAATGTACGAGGACGAGAGTAAGGGGAAATTGGTGAAGGAAGACGATTACATGCATAACTCCATATTCGACTATGACGCGTACGACGCTAAAGTGTTTCAATTGCCGCTGGCTCACTGCGAGCGGACCTGGTGAGTTCATTTTTAGGGTTCCGTACCTCAAAAGGAAAAAAGGAAACATTATAAGGTCACTTCGTTGTCCGTCTGTCTGTTTGTCTGTCTATATGTCTGTCAAGACCCTTTTTCTCAGGAACGGGATGACCTAAAAATTTGAAATGAATACCAAATACTGAAGCCTGCGGTCACTTGAAGGTGTGAAAAAATCAATCCTCCAAGTGAACACAATCAAAAGATATGGCCGTTTATGTTACTTTTCCCATAAATTTGCAAGGGGAACCATGACCTATAGGGTACTTTCCGTTGCCTTAGAACCATGAAATTTGATGATCAGATGATCTTTCATCTGATCATCAAATTTCAAAATTCATCTGATTGATGTAAGAAACATTGTTTCAGATGATGATTAGCATAATAAAGGGTATAGTTAAAGTAAAAATAAAAAATCCGTAAATTTGTCGCAAAATCACAAAACAATTACGAAGACTGTCGTGAGAAGTACAAATTTTACTCGTAAAATACCATTGTCAAAGTATTATGTGATAGTACGGAACCCTCAGTGCGCCAGTCTGACTCGCACTTGCCCGGTTTTTTATTATTATTATTATCCTTTTTAATGAATATGCCAGCGAATTCGCCCGCGTAAAATTAGGTACAAAAAATAGATTCATTTTTAGCGTGACGATATGTAGCCTATAGCTTTCCCCAACAAGTGGGCTATCTGACACTGAAAGAATTTTTTTAATCGGACCAATAGTTTCTGAGATTAGCGCGTGCAAGCAAACAAACAAACAAGCTTTGTATATTTGTAGAGATTGGTATTAATTTATACTAGAGAGCACACGCTCTCTTATAAAAACTATAATTGTATCAAATTTTATACTAATAAAATTGCACCAAAAGTTTTTGCATCACATTTTAATATATAGTTACCTATAATAATATAGTACTAGCGGAAACCCGCTACTTTGCATGGGTGTATGGAGTGATTTTGTTAAATTTTGAGGGTTTTAATTTTTTTGTTGTGCATAAGCCTAATTGTTTTTCTGAATATTAAGTAGTGTACGTTATTCCTTGTTACATCAGCTAACATTTAGTAGTGAAATTGCCGCCGGAATTGGTCCAGCCGTTTCGCAGATTACCCGGAACAAACAGACAGACGGACAGACATACAGACAGATAGAGATGCATAGATGGTATTGTAAATTTAATACTTTTAATATTGTTGCAGGGTGGAGAAAGTAAATCGTCCCAAGAAGAAATCGGTGGCTGGCTTGGAATTGATCAACAGAAACAGTCCTCCCTCCCCTGCCATACATCACAGGAAGATGTCCGACCCGGACATACATCACAGCTTAGGGTTATCCGATATACTCACTAATGGATGTAAGTCGTTTGCTTTCTCTCCCTCTCCCCCTCTTTCCCCCTCCCCTATCTCTCCCCTCCCCCATCTCTCACTCCTCCTTTATTTTGATTTTTTCTTATTTAGCCTGTAAAGTCCCACTGCTGGGCAAAGGCCTCCCCAGTTTTAGACCACTCTCCTCTATCCAGAGCCAATACAATACATTCATTTCCCGCAAAGGCGTTCTAGTTATCGCGCCAACTCTTTCTTGGCCTGCCTGGTTTGCGATGGCCATTGGTGGGAGTCCATATAGTCGCAACATTGGCCCACCTTTACGAGTACATTCGTGCCACATGCTCAGTCCATTCCCTCTTGAGCTTTGCAGACTTTTTTCTAAAAGAGTACTAAGAAAGAATAATAAACATTTCAACACAGAAAAGTTTTTTTTTTATATTACAAGGAGCAAACGAACAGTCACCTATTTTGTTTGGAATGTATTAAAGGCATGGTAATAACCGCTTAGTTCTTGAACAGCCATTAGTTTTTACTTTATATATTCTCATTTAAAACTGCTAGTTATGAGTGATCATGAAAATTAAATTACCAGCAATACCAAAATTACCTAAATTTTCGTGAGGATAAGCTTAAAAAAATTTTTGAAAACTTATTTTTGAAACATCACAGTTACCCTAAAAATAGTAGTTACTCTTTTTTTTTTTTTTTCGTTCGGTTTGTGAGACTTCCCGGTGGACTAAACTCGTTATTAAGGCTGGCAACGCATCTGCTGGCCTCCTGGTCGTGCAGATGTCCATGGGCGTCAGTAGGCACTTAGTTGTTTGCCTGTTCGTTTACCCCTTATTTCTGATACATCACAGTTACCTCAAAATAGTGATTACTGCAAATAATAGCTTTTACGGGTATTCGCCGAGTAACCTAGTATAAATGGATATGTTTCGTAACACTTGTGAGCATAACTGTACAATTCGTTATCAGTTATTTACACAGAGCGAACCCGCGATAAGATACACATAGACGCTAACTCGTCAATAAGGACAATTTGGTTTGATCGTAAATCATCGGGGATTTTACGCATTTCGTGCACACGACATAAGAGTTTTATATAGGGCCTCGATATGTCAACGGTTGAAGGGATGGGTTCGTTCCATTTGCCGCTGAGGTACTGTCGCAACCACTCCTAACACAAACTTGTTATTTAAGCTTAGTAGGACGTTAAACGGGCATACCTAAAAAGTATGCCTAATATTTTAAAAAATATATATAAATACATATATCTTCCATAATAAACCATTATAACCATAAACATAAATGAATTTTTATATGAAAAAAAGTACTTAATGTTTCTAATATAATCAATTGATAGCTATATATGTGAATATCCTATAAATGTTATAAACGCCTAGGTTTATACACATGGATGTATGGATGTATGCATGGATGGATGTATAGACGTATTTTTTACGCTCTTTCACGGAAAAACTACTGATGGATTATAATAAAACTTTGCTATAATATAGGTTATACATCAGAATAACACATAGGCTATAAATTATAAAGATACTCTGTGAATTTTCCAAAATATAACCATAGATGTAAAGTTAGTAGGAGTAAATTCTGCCACCGGCGAGCTTTTCTGGCTTGCGCTGTGAAAACCGTTAGAGTTTCACGTATGTAGTGTATGAAGGAAACGTTTTTCTTAAATAGTTCCCTCTCTTTTGAGCCTCAATAGCTCCACGGTAATAGGGTAGGGACGAAAATCAGCAAGGTACCCGGTTCAAACCTCACCGCCGTTGGGGTATTTTCGCACCCACTCCTAAAACAAGCTTTAATTTAAGCTTAGTAGGAGGAGAAAAGGAAATATTAGACTCAGCTAAAGGTATTCCTCATCTTTTGAAAAAAAATAGCTTCTTCTTCTTCCCAACGTTATCCCGGTCCAGTACCAGAGTTCGCTTAGAGTGCAGAGGTTGGGGCTGTGGGGCGATTTAAGGTAACCGACTGCCGTCTAACGTAATCGAAAATTTATAAAGATCATTTAAGTAAGTTTTAGAGGCAACGAAATTTTTTCCATTGTCACTGTAAAGACCCATTACCACACTTGATTAGGCATCGACGGCATTTGAGGATGCATAAATTGTAAAATATAAATTAAATTGAAAATACATACCTGCAAGACTTATTTTTCAAAAGAGCCACCTTACACTCAAATAATTTAAGCGATACGATGGAGCACAGCATTCCGGATACTATTATTAATGGAAACGATTATATACCGTAAAGTATTCCTAGTAACAGTGTATTTATCGTAAATAACTTTTACTTAATAAATGGTTAAGAATGTAATAAATAGTTTTCAATACCTCTACCTATCCGATATGAAACAAAACAAACATCAGTAGCAGATACATCATCACATTAACCTTGCACACTCCACAGCTGTTCATACGAACGTTAATAAAATAAAGGATTAATTCACAATCCACTCTGTAGTTCGTCATTCCTTCGCGGCTGTACATGATAAGCCGGCAATCAGCATTCTTGGTAACGTATATCCTCTGATGCGTTGTGGGGTCCATAAGCGTTGTTACCCGCCAGTCTATTATACTATTAGGAATTTTACTCGTGTCTTTAGGGGTCGGGAGGTTTTCAAATGGTCTCGGCTCCTCGCTCCACAGACTGACATCTACATTATCTTCAATCATCTTCTTTGAGTTGTAGTCACGTATGTAGATACTCAGGAACTCTTGAGCCAAGTGACAGTACACAGTTATCGTTTCAGTCAATTCGACATCTTCAATCCTCAGCCAGCATTGTTCGGCTCGGTCGTTTCGATTCGGCAAGTCCAAAGGGACGGGGAAAATGACGTACGGCTTCTGATCTCTCGATGGCTCGCATTTAACCGCAACGTAAAAGACAATTGTACATAGCGTGACAAATAACATTTTAAATGTGCACCTGGTTCGACGTCATGTTCGGAACTGATTGTCATGGCATTGTGTTGCAACAAAAAGTGAATTAGAGTGAATTGCCTTCACAGGCAGTGATTATGGGATGAAGAGATTACTAGTTTGGCAATTTAAAACGTTTTGTTGCGCCGTTTGGTTCCTACATTTGTTGCGGTTAAGTGAAATGCTTATATCATTGCACTCCTCCACCGATCGTCAAATGAACTTTCTAGAACTGGTCTTTGCGGGTTTTAATAACTTTCTATACTTTGTGTAATTATGTTGATATATTATATATAATTATATTCTTAGGCACGTCCTAGACGGTCAATAACTGTGCGCAATATCACGTGTTTTGCAATCTTATTGAAAGTATAGGATTAATATTGAAGATTGTGCGATGATTGGATAATAGTTTGAGCGAGTTTAATTTTTATGGCATTTTATTTTTCCATTTCATCGTTTTAAGATATTAATTTTAAAGTATCAAAATGCAAGTTTTATTGCAATACAGTTTTATACTTTTTAATCCAGCTCCAACTAATTTTCATATTCCCTCCGAAAAACTTTTTTTTAATTTGATAATTGGCCACGGCTCGTTCCGTCACAATTGCGTAAGGTCATTATTGTGCAATATTTTATAGACTGTGGGTTGCGTTGACGACGGATATACATGGGCGTCAATAAATGACGAAAAGGAAAATATAAAATTTAAGGAAAGAGAGTTATCGTTGAATGTATTCAGTTGTACAGATGATTGCCGTCTTTGTTGAATGTCAAGAGGTCAAGAGCAAAGAATATGATGACCGCGATAAAAAAAATGCACCGGTTATTTTGTTTCGCACGATGTACACGGGATGTTCAGTGTAGTTCAATAATCTGAGACGGAAGATAATACTAATCTCCGACTGAATACGAAAACATTGCGCTATCCATAATATTGTGCAATTGATTGTTTGGATTCAAAGCGCGTTTCAATCCTATTGTACAATAACTTAAGTGTACAATGTTATTGTAGGTGTATCCCACGCCTCAGTCAATCCAGGTAACTACCTGGACTATTGAACTCAATGGCATGATTATTTCTGCGTTCTGATAATGCAGGTTATCTATGGAAGCGCGCTCTTTATAGTGATCACTAACACTCACCTTCACTGCCAGTGTTCCCTCCCCTGCCTAGCCAAATCTGGTATAATCCTACTAAGGCGGCTTTAGATGTCCTTTCTAGTAATGAACTAACGATAGTTCTTAACAAGCCAAGGTCTTTTAGTAGGTTGTATAGATAATATATGTTGTATAAAAAAACATTGATAAGACGAGTAATTGATTGTTAAAATGCAAGAAAAAACATGCAAAACGAATGAAAATGATAATATTCTGTGATGTAACGCTATTACAGCGGGTTACCATAATTGTGTTTTGCATTATTAATGAGAATGCAATGCGTTTGTGGTGTATTTACGAGCGGCAGCGATTGTAGCACAAAACGTAAACGTATTAAGATGACGCGGCCGTCATTGAATATGATTGAAGGGAAATTTAACGATTATTGTCTTGATTACATCTCGGTCGACCACCTCCCTTTTATCATGGACGCGGAATCGGCTCTCAGTGCCCGTAATAACTAAGTCACGTTGTTTGATTGTAGGAAAATCTTTCGCAGCGACGAATCTCACATTATTTGTCGGTAGAAAACGATAAGGGTATTTTTAATGCATTTATTAAGTACATATAAAACTCAAGTCATAAGGGGTCCTCCTTCAATTTTGTCACACGTTAAAGGGCCTAGGGTGTCACCTGAATGTGACAGTGTCACAACAGGCAAGGGAGATGGTCAAAAGCTTTGTCACGTCACATGTCAAAATTTGAGACTGCTGTTTTCTTTTAATTGTGCATAAATTTGTTGCGTCCCAAGAGGGACGGGCTCTCGAACGTGACAATCTGACGGGGAGTGGGGCGAGGGGTTGAAAATCGTAAAATTCGTGTGACGTTATTTATAGATGACCGCTAAAATAGGACAAACGGGCAAGAAAAAAGACAATATTAGGACCTACTGTTACTTACTACTTAAAATAGGTTTTCTTAAGATTCTTCCACATTTTTTTTCTCACTAAAAGGTGTTCTATGTACTATCAACGCATCGTGAGGAAACTCGTATTTGCCACAGTTGAAAATAAAACTTCTTTACGCACGCTTAACTTTGGGGAGTGAGCTGGCGAATGCCCGCCGAGCGCGTTACGGAAGTGTGTGATCGGGCGAGGCGAACGGAAAGATGGAGATATAAGTTAATGAAGATAGCTAAATCAGCCGTTCCATCAAATGATTAGTTGCAAAATAACGTATGCCATCCTATAAAACGAAATAAAGCTCTTTTTCCCTTGTGAAAGATAATTATTAAGCCGTCGGAGATAAACAATCTGTCACATGAGCGACGTTAAGTACATCAGTTAATATTATATCTTAAGTCTTACCAAAGTATACACCGAAAATTGATGACATTCAGTGTAGGGCTATCGTCCAAACGGAAGCACAAATATAAAAAGAGTGTGTTACTGCTCATAAAAATATAAACTAAAATAGCAGATAATTTAAATGGAATATAAATGACTAAGATGTATAAACAATTTATATTGCCGAAGAAATCGAGGAGAGTAGACTTCGGTCCTATCCCATCCTATCCCATCCCATTCCATCCCTGGGCAAGGCGCAGAGGTAGGCCCAAAACAAGTTGAAAAGAGCTAGTGCTAAAGGACATGAGGAAATGCCAGCTATCAGAAACTGATCTTAAAGACAGGGCAAAGTGGAAAGTTAGAATTAGGAAGGCTGACCGCATCACCATGTGGGATACATAGCCAAGAAAAGAGAGAGATAAATGTCGAAGATTTCAACTCGTAATGTTAGAACTAACATTTTCAATTCAACATCACCTTCCTCATCATTGAACACAAATATTTGCCATTAAATTTATGTAAAATGATGAGGAATTGAAAATTAAATAATTCAACTTTAGGGGCAATTCTCAAAATTCAGATTTGTTGTTCACATTGTTTGACTTTAAAGCAATGTCAAATCGTTCAAAACTATCAAAAAAAAGCCTTTTATCTGTCTGATAACTGGTCAGATCCACTACGGGTAAGAGACCCCGATCTACTGCAGCTACTATTGTCACTCCCGCTATACCGTCCATGACAGGAGTATCCGCATCCAATTCCTCTTTTCTATCTACCTTTATATCCTTTTTCTGCATGCTTTCCTTTACTCCTATCTATTAATCTAATTAGAGGTAGCGCCACGCTTGTAGTGGAATTGGACCGGCGCGTCCGGTTACCAGTACCTCTTTCATACATAAGATCGGCGTGAAGTGGTAACATACTTCTCCTGTCACGTCAAGGGACGGTGTTGTTGTCGCGTTTCGTTTAGTTCGCTTTATAAGACTTCCTAGTTGCCTAAACTCTTACGGCAACGCATCTGCTAGCCTTCTGGTCGTGCAGATGTCCATGGGCGTCGGTAGGCACTTGGATACCTGCTACCTCCTCGTTTGCCATTTGTAACATAAAAAGAATACAAAAAAAATGTGTTTTTTATTTAACTGAGGTAGCAAATAAAAGAACATGATCTGAACCTGATGGTGAACGTTACAGTAGCTGCTATCGTAACTTGTTATAGCGTAGGCAATTAATTACTTGGACATTGTCGATAATCCATCTTCAAGATCTCTGATAGATCAGTATTGCTGAATCAGGATACTACAATGAAGAAATCATTACTATATGCATCGTTTCAGTATTTTACTACCTAGCGTCATCCCGGTTCAGTATCAGAGTCCGCTTAAATTTCAGTGGATGTAGCTGTGGGGCGATTTAAGAAAACCGACTGTTGTCGTCCCCGAAAGCTCCACAATCTCTACAATCTCACGAATAATATCACTCAGTGACATTGAACGGGGCCCTCTGGTTTATTTGTGTTTTGAACATGAAATAGATCGGATATTTGAAAACCAGTGCAAGAATGGACCAGTTTTCTATCACAATCAGAACATCTTAAACTAGGGATTGACTCAGATGCTGACCACAAAATACCCTACGTCCTAAATTGTCACTGATATAAGGCATACCTTAAAAAATCTTTTATATCCAGCTCTGGGCCCTGGCTCTAGCGAAAGAGATGAAATGTTGATCAATTGGCTATGAAACAACGTCGATTTATCAATACAAAAATAACTGAGTACACATTCCACATGTCAACAATTTTAAAATATTTTCCTTCTCACAATTAAGGAAATTTTTATATGATATGATAATATTGTCAATCTTTGTACACTGGTCGATCTACTAAATATTGAAATAATTAAAAGGGTCTTGATGGTCAATAGAATTTAAATAGCCGCTCTGGTTAGATGTACAAAAATGGAGGACGTTTTCGATGCGTGGTTTTTAAGACGACTCGCAATAAAAGAAATAACAATTGACACTATGTATTGATATAACCAGCACATAATAAAAAATACATAAAGGATACTTTATTTTAATCACGTCTAATGTGAAAGAAGGCGTCAAACGTTCGATACAATGAGACGGTTGACCCAAATTGACAAAACATACAAATGACATATTCACAAATTTCCTAATCAACACTAGGTGACCACAATGATTTAAAATTGAGCGTCTAGACATCTCCCCAATTTGTTGTGATTTACACGTATCCAATGATTGTTGGGAGCGAAATGTACTTGACTCCACATCAAAGCGAAACGAAACAAGGTTAAGAAGTGTTTAGCGAAATTTTAGCGCTGACAACAAGAGAAAAGATCATATAATTTCGAAGAAACATAATATAATTTAATTTTTAAAATATTAAACATGAAACGATACTTAAAATTGCAAATAACTCTTAAAAGTATGAACCAGTTCACTGAGTCAGAGTAAAAGAATAAAGAAAGTTAGTAAACTTTTTTCTAAAAAAATCTTACAAACGACAGTTTTTATTACATTGCTATTTAATAATATTAAAATCATTTATTCAATTCACTGAACCTAATTACAAATATTTGCTTATAAGAATAAAACGATAGGCATCTGTAGTTTAGTATACAACTAACGCCATGTTGAATTATGACTCATGAATTTATAAGTACACGAAAAGAATCCCATAAATAATTCTCGAGTCCAATAACCCGCTCAGTTTATCAGTGTGCCCGGTGCAGTGAGTACGTCAGCGGCGCCAAATGATGTTATTTTAAGTACGTACTTCTGCCTGTACGCAACGCATACCACGAACACTCCACTAGGCATGTGCCGATAAGCAAATCGATATTATAGGCAACTGAAAATATATACCATAAAGTTAAAGAATACAAAATATCAATTATAGTAAAATTATACGATTATATATTAAGTTACGTTCTTTTGAAGTAAGACTTCGGTAGGGTCGAATAATATACAGCATAAGGCGTGATGTTGTTTTATGTAAATTATCAGTTTTTCATGCCAACGACGCTAGCGGCGCCGGCGTTAAATAATTCATATAAATACATGATACACAAGGCAACCAGGCATGTAAAGATAAAACTATTTATATTTACGTTTTTGAAACAAAGTTAATAAAGAGACAGACATGTGTGACAAATGGATTTAAACAAAGTGTTAATCTTCATTATAATTAATCTACATGCAACAATAGCTGATATTATTAATTGACTCGATTTTCTAGTACCACCATTAGAGACACTTCGATGTAATTTAATCTGAGACATACAATCTGAGAAGTCAAAAACATTATGCGTAATTTTTTATCGATGCATTCCAGCAACAGCACTTAAGTGCAACAGGATGTTTGCTTGTCAGTTCACATATTTCTCCCGAACCGCTTTATTGGAATCTACACGATTATTAGAAACGGGGCATTGTGCGACCCTCTTTGGGTGGTGTAAATACTATTTTCGGCATCGTTAAAGTATGAACAAGTAGGGTTACATTCAACCGCATACGTAAGTTGTATCTAAATAACAAGTATGACGCATTTAATGTTGCGTTCATAGGGCTGAGATATCATTATTCTATTTTTAGTATCTTTGATTATTCTATTTTTAAGAGTCCGTTATTGAAGAAATTATGAATCATTTATTACGTTAAAAACTGTCCATATATTGTATATACTAGCTGTCCCCCGCAACTTCGTCCGCTTGGGCCACCCTTATCACTTAGGAGTATAAATAATAGTAGCCGATTCTCAGACCTACTGTATTACTACTATTCAGTGAATAAGCATATAAAATTTCATAAAAATCGGTCAAGCCGTTTCGGAGGAGTACGTAACTAACATTGTGACACGACAATTTTATACATAAGATACATTTTTGGAATAATAATTTGTAAGACTCGACCTAATAATAAAATTACTTTTAAAGCTGAATGTAAAAAATCTTTATTCTTATTACAATGACATTGTAATATTTGAAATTGAATGTAAATACGGTTATCATGACTGTCCGTAGTAAAATGTACACGTGTGTGTAAATCGTTGTGCATTGGTGTTCGTGAGGTTTTATTTTTAAAAATTTGCATATTTTATAAAAATATTAGCACGCGCAAATCTTCCGCTATATAAACCATAATTGTGGCGAACTTCACTCGCCGCAATTTTCTTTGAATGGAACTGAAAGTTATCGCGTCACGTATTAATATATAGATATCCTGCACCACTGCTCAGATTACACACTAAACTGTGTAATCTGAGCAGACCCTGGTACTTGACCGGGTGACGTTAGGAAGAAGTTACATATGACATTATTACCTGTATAATTCAACCTAATCTAAGTCAGTATTGCTTAATTTAATCTGGACATTAACATTTGACATCTTTAAGGTCTATCATTTATTCAATACGCTTATTCTAAATACATTTTTAAATATTAGTATATAAATAAAAACATTTAAAAATATATAAAAAATAGATATCCACCGGCAGCGGAGCAAGACCTCAAGCCACCGGTGGTCAGGGGTCCAGAGAGAGGAACCTCCTCACTATACGCTCCGTCTCAAGCAATACGATGGCTCGGTTCTCTGTCTTCATTTAGAAGACCGACTAAGAGAGCTAATTGCCTCTGCGTCTCCACTACACCCCAAAGTCCTTGTAGTGTATACATAAATGTGGGTAGTCGTTCATAAAAGTATAAATAGAGAGACACGCAGGTAAATAGGGCAGTTGTGTTACGACCGTTGACTTCATAACATCTATCTTAATACATTGTAATTAGTGTGAGTACAACTAGTGCATACACTAATTTGGTAAGTCATATTTATAATAAATATTTAATAATATTTAGGTATCAGTGGATACTACGGTCCTCGTGAACTTCTTTCTATACACACAAATAAAATTATTTTTGTTTGTAACGTCAAAAGAAAATTTTACTTCTACTAAATGCATTTTTTTAATCTATAATAAGGGGCAAACGAGCAGCTAGCTTTCACCCGAGCAACTACCGACCTGATTTCATATACGACAGAAATATAGTATTGTTTCATGGGAACGAAGGTGAATCTTTCTATAAGCCGTCACACGTGTTAATATAATAACAATTGATGTAATAACCTGGGCGGCCGTATCAGTGAGATAAAATGCAAATGCGAAGGTTGTCGCGTCGAAATCGTTCAGCCAGATAACAAAAATGCAAAGCATGATTATACACATTTTGTGCGTAAAATCTGTTTCCACTTTCTCAGTATGGATTTCCTTTTCATGTTGCCATTTGTATTGAAATTCACATCTCGCAGGCTGTCTCTGTGCTGTGGATACAGCAGCAATGAATATGACTCTAGGCCCTCAAAGAAAAGGTCGTACTTCTTAAAGACCGGCCATTTGCGCTACTTCTGATAGCATATTGGTCATGTGTAGGTATGTTCCGATATACACTGCGGGCACTACAGTGCTCACCTTACAAGCTGAGACGTGAATTTTGTATACTGTACTGATTTTGCCTTTTCGTACGCTATTACCGTTTAAAATGGAACGCGGTCCAGTATACTGGCATGCCCATTAAAATTTTCCATTTTCACTTTTCAAGTTTAGAAAACCACGATTTTACAAACTAACTATTTGTCTTCACCCACAATTTTTTAATAATATAATACCGAATCCGCCACCGAAGCACAGCACTACACTGACTTTCCGATGTGCCTCAACGGACGTTTCGCTTCGACACCGAAGCATCATCAGGAGATAGACTCTACAAAGGTTATTCGTAAAGTCAACTAACCTAATTAACGAGTCAAATAACCTTTGTTTTTCAGTTTTCATTAGTTATTCATTTAACATTAATACGCGCTATGAAAATATCTTATAATAACTGTGATGTTCTCTGAACCAAGACAATTCCCTAACTTCCTGTTAGTTCTTAGAAAAAGGGATAACCGATTAGAATTGCAAAACACCTTTTGCTTAATTTCGAATTAATGTGAGGAATATTAAGCGTAAATACGTACCTTTTCTGCTTGAGAAGAAATGATACACGAGGAGTGAAATTAATGACCTGCCGGCTGGAGGACGTGTCCCATTTACCGACTTTTAAAAGGAGATTCTAAATGAGACAGAATTTCGTTATTGTTTGTATGCTATATCTATTTGAGTTTGTTTTTTTTTATTTATAAAAGGGGCAAACATGCAAGCGGTTTATCTTAGAGACTACGGATGCTTGGATATGATATCTGTCCCTAAAAGGTTAGCAAATGCGTTGCCGAATGTTGGGAAATAGGTATAGTCTTTTTATGGGTCCTTTTCTTATCATTTCGATCACTGGCTTCATAAAGATTTTGTGTGAGGAAAAGATTTTTAGCAAATCGCACAGTTCCGGATGTTTTGATATCTACATTCCTTAGGTTTCTGACAACATTTTCCTGCCTTTATATATATAATTCTACTGTACGTAAATAAATAAATAAATAATAAGTAAATATATACAGGACTATATGACACACGGACGTCTGTTCCTAAGGTAGACAACTTAATGCATGTGTTATAGGTAACGATTAATCGTGCTGGTATCGAGTCCATCGTATTGCAGAGGAAGGAAACAGGGCGTCGTGCCTGGAACTTGTGACTCGAGTGTGGGTTTGAGGGATCCCTTTAACGTGCACACAAACACTCACCTCCATTGCCGTTACCTTCCCTGCCCAACCAGTTCCGATCTGATCTTATCCTATAATAATATCCTTCTTTTAATCTTCATTATGGTAAAGGTGATCAATCCTATTTCTTGGAACGTTAGAGACGTTGCTAATATATGGCGCTTTTCTAAATTACTTCTTCCTACATGTGTATATATACATAGACATTTAAAATTGCATAAGGTTAAAACTGCAGGTCGACTGTCGTTTTAGATCAACATTAAAGGTTAGGATAAAAGGAAGTTCTTAAATTCAGTGTATTATACTCTACTTGCTTTATGCTTAACTAATTCTAAACGAGATTATTAAGTATTAGTCAAGAAATTAAAAAAAAGTCATAGACACAAATATTTATTTCTAGTTAAGAAGCACGACCTTTAATCCTCTTAATGGTCATCTTATTATGCAGTTCTTCACTTAACAGTTATCCTATTAAGTGCTAGTGCACTTAACAAGGATTCTATTAGATTCTAGTGCAGTTTCAACGACCCCATTATATGATAATGTACTTAGTGTATTTATTTGGTCCTTTGAGATAGCAATGCATCCTTCTTTTTTTTATTCTATAACATAAAAAATATTTAGTTGATGTGTACTGTCTTTAATTTAAAAAGAAACTGCAAAACGAACGTTTCCGACCTCCGATTTAATATTGATAATTAAGCAAACCTAACCAATTAACACTACCCGAACATGTTTGTTTATATGCGAGTTTCCTTAAGGTGGAGATACTCTCTTACTCGAACAATTTACATGGGCGAAATCTATTTTAATAACATATATTCTTCGTACGATGACAGTTGAAAGTGGGATACGAAGGTATTTTGCCTTCAGTGATAAAGAATAGGCAGCAAATAATTATATATACAGGAGACACAGCGATTAATCATCGACTACCCTACATTGTAACCGTCAAAAAAACGCCTTTAAATACTGGCGCACGTCTTGCGCGCAGTCAGTCTTGTTTGAGACGACGTACGGTGTGGAGCTTTTGTGAAGTCATAGCGCCTACCCCTTTTTTGTAATAATTCTTTAAAAAGAGCGGTTGAGTTGTTTGCTGGTTCTTCTTTTGGCCCGACTTTTCCGAACCAGTGCTGGCATCTTAAGTCTTAAATAAAAGTCTTCACAAGTTTGAGTTTATTTGTGAAAACCGAACAATTAATACGCGCCCTGATACCAATGACGGCAGCCAAGCTGCCGTCACACCTTTTATAAACAGTTCGAGGATTCACGCCCCGTTATATACTAAGTATTAGAACTAGTACATTTGCTCACGTAAATTACCAATAAACAAGCAACGGTCTTCCTTTGTTGTGCTGCCGTACTCAGTGGATCTTTCACACCAAGTTTCTGGTGTACAAAGAGCTTCGCGCTCGGTATGATAATGGTTAAAGTTCAGTTAGGACTTAGTGAAAAGAGTTGTGCTCGCATTGTATGCGGTGACAACAATAAAATACCCTTTACGTATTGTCTCGAACCACTCGCATTGTTTATCTCCCTTTTTTCTTAAATAAAATTATATTTAAAAACGAGATACAGAAATTCTTTTTTTACTTGAACGCGCTAATCTCAGGAACTGTTGGTCTGATTAAAAAAAATTGTCTCAATGTTATATAGCCCATTTCTCGAGGAAGGCTATAGGATATATATACATCATCACGCTAAAATGTTTCACCTAATTTTACGTGGACGAGGTCGTGTGTAACAACTAGTATTTAATAAAAAGACGCTATTAATTAGTTCACTAGCTGTGCCCGCGACATAGCCCGCGTAAAATTAAGTAAAAAAATATATTCAATGGTACCTGTATATCATCATGGTACCATTGAATATATTTACATGTGTGCATAAATCATTTGACATTGGTGTCTGTGCGTGTGGTTTTATTTTAATAGTAGTAACATTTAAATAAAGTATACTTCATAAAAGTATACGAATCCACACACTCTTCTGTATATAAACTATAAATGTGCCAAATTTTATGCGCCTCGCCTACTCCGCATAATTTTTCTAATATGGTACCGAAAGTTTTTGCTTCACGTATAGATAACGATACAGTCTCTGTTTAGAGATCATAGGTAATTAATTAATTAAAGGAAAGAAAGAATAAAAGAATAAAAAGTTACTTCGTTAATTTACCTATGGGGAGAAGCGTCTTCGCCTCGGAAGACCCTCTCCACTTCGTTGGCGTCAAACACAAACAGCATGTCTGGTCTACCCAGTAGACCGGCCATTTTGACGCACTTTCCATACTGCTTGCGAAGAGACACGCACACTTTGTCCACGTGCTCTACCGAATATCCTCCTGCAAATATAATATTTAATAATGAGCTAGTTTTGGGCATGTTCTTGTATAATAGAATCACTGCTGCAGCTACTTACATATAGTTTAAATGAATTCAAACACAGGCTAACCTAAGTGAGGATACTCGTTATTTGTTAAAGTGGGATTGAAAATATTTTATTTGGTTCCCTAAATGATAGGGATAAAATTTTTGGAACGGGGATTTATTGTTGATGTTATTAAATCTGTAAACATATATAAGTGTAATCCATAATTGCCTTTTGAAAGTATTACAAAAAGAGCTCCATCTGTTTTCTTCCTATAACCTTATTTTTTTCTTTACCAGTACGAGGAGACTTTTCCAGGACCCCATCCTTCTTCCGAGATCTACGGCCTTACCATTGTTACTTCAACTTGTTAATTTGCATAATATACGCTAATAATAAATTCGTCTCTGTTTCTTCGCATTACCTTCGTCTTATAGCAGAGTCCCCTTAAATTGTAGAGAAGAGGCTATGGGGGTGAGTTAGGATGACCGCTTTCAGTTTGACGTCATCCCCGAAATCCCCAAAATCTCTACAATCTCTCTCGCTAATGTAACTCTGTGACATCAATCAGGATCATCACTGTTTTACGTACCTCTCGAAACACGGAGGAGGTCGAATGTTTGAAATGACTTTAAAAATATATCACCCATCTATTGCTACGACCTCCTTACAATAAATTTATTAAAAGACAAACAGACAAACGTGTTCACAAACACAGTGATCAAAACATAGACGAGAACGTAAAAAGCTAGATACCCAGCTTAATGTGTACTTGGAATGTATGTACAGAGAAACTTGCCCGGCTCCCCTTCTCACTAAACCTATACGCGTCTACGCCACTCTCACGACTAGAGAGTGGATCCAACCCGAGATACCATTGATTATAAATACACATAACTTGAAGTAGCATTAGAAAATAAAGATGTATCAGCTTGGGTTTAAATTGCTCTAGCGAGTGGAACGCTCGTAAATTTAGCTCTAAATTAAATATATCACCAGAATATTATAAATTAGTAGAAAATAAATACGAGTATTTTGGATTCTGAACAATTGACATGCATAAGTACTTATAAATAGCTAAACCTATTCATATGGGAAATGCTTTAAAGTCTATGAAAACTATCCTTATTCACATAGATTCTTTTATACTTACAAGCGCTTGGCAAATATATATAAATTAATAAATATGAAACTATTACTTAATATTTTGCTGATAAAATTTACGACTTATCACCTAAGTTTACGGGGGTCTTATGGGGGTCAGGCTGAGAGAACATACTTTAGTTACATTCTTAATCAAGTATCGAAAGGCCAATTGATGCATTTTCATCTTGGTACGTCCCGCGTTTTTCGAGATTTCGTGTTATATGACTTTTCTCTTTTTTATATACGTGTCTAACTGGTCCATTGCCGCAGTGGGCAGTATGAACCTGCCTTCCGCTCCGGGGTTGTGGGTTCGATTCCCGCCTCTCGATGCCGGGTGATTCTGGTACATTATTTCAGGTACTGCACTGAGGACGCATGGTTTCAAGTGAAGGAAGTTGATGTAGGGCTGGCGGCTGACGTTGGCACTCTACAGAGACTACCCAAGGTACTTGATAGGACTCGGTGCTTCTGAGAAGAGATTTATTTTCTTCTTCTTCTTCTTCTATATAACCATCTAACGTTATCCCGAGCTAGTTTTAGGGTAAGCTTAGATTGGAGAGGATTTGGCTGTGGGGCGGGTTAAGATGACCGATTGCCGTCTGACGTCATCCCCAGAATCTCCCACAATCTCACGACTAACATCACTTAGTGACATTAATGGGCACCCACTGTTTTACGTTCCTCCCAAAACACAGAGGAGGTCGGATATTTGAAAAAGTTGTGTTAGAATTGGTCACCCTTCTATCGGCCTCGTTAAGAAGTGCTTAACCTAGAGATCGATCAAATGACGGCCGCTGGTAAAGCTTCAACCTTGGTAATTCATAAGTCGGATATCTGGAAACCAGAGTTAGAATTGGTCACCCATCTATCACCCCTCCTTATTAAGATCCTCTTAAAGAGATAGCTGATCAGCTTAAATATTAGGAATATTTTTAAGTATGTCTAATATTCCCTTTTTCCCTCCTACTAAGCTTAAATTAAAAGCTTGTATTAGGAGTGGGTGAGAGCGACAATACCCCAACGGCGGTGGGAGTTGAACCGGGTACCTTGCGGATTTCGGTCCATACTTTATACCGTTGAGCTATTGAGGCTCTTAGAATAAATACATATGTTATGTATATAAAATATGTTAAAGATATAATATTTTTCTTTTAAATTTTTGTTTAATTATTAGTTTAATAATATTTTATCACTAGCGACCTGCCCCTGCTTCGCACGGGTGCAATTTAGTGTAGATATGCATGTATTATAACACATATATAAACATTCTCCTGGAATCACTCTATTTATTGATGGAAACTGCATCAAAGCTTATTTAAAATATCTAAGCGTATAAGAACGGGACGCGACTTGGTTTGATATTATGTATAGAAGTATTTTCTTGTCTAGTTAATTTTAATTTATTTATAGGCATAAAATAAAAACATAGTAGTAAAACAGACTGTCGTCTGTTCCTAAGGTAGGTAACATAGTGCCCGTATTAAAGGTAACAGCCGACGGATACCCAAAATTTAGTTTTTTAATATATAAATACATACTTATAAATGGTGACTTGTGAGATACTTATAATACTAAAGGAGATTATTCGGTACTTGATTCTCGTTATAATTATGTAATAAAAATAGGTATTTAATTTTTTGATCAAATTTCCTTAAAATTAGATGAAGTGTGGTCGTACATTGTGTAGTTAATTTGATTTAAGATAAGGTAACAGGGATACTTGGTAAGAAGGAGTGTAATAAATAAAATAAAATATAGATAGTGTCTGGTCAGTTAGAAAAAAGATGTTACGACGGCTGTGAGTCAGAATTAAGCACTAGGTAGTTTTTGTTATGAATGTGTGTAGTTGAACCAACACAAGAATGGACAGTTCTCTGTACCGTACCCTTGTGTACCCGTAGTGTCATACACTGTCTTGTTGGATGAAGACATTCTCGTGTACTTTGGGAACAATCCACAAACGAGTACTCGAAATGATAGAAGATTTGGTGTATCTCTGTGGACAATGTTTAATCAACTTCAAGGAGATATTAAAATGATAATGGGTACATCCTTATCATTTTTAAACCGTTCAAGAACTCAGTATCAGTGGTTACGTGCGTCCACGCTAGTATGTCCATGCGTTGTGTAAATAATTAGAAAACTTTACCTTAATCTTAGACGGTAGTAAAATGATATTAATATTTAATGTTAACTTTTTTTCTTCACATATAAATTTAAATAAATATATACAGGACTATAAATATATACAGGACTATATGACACACGGACGTCTGTTCCTAAGGTAGACAACTTAATGCCTGTGTTATAGGTAGACATTAATCGGGTCCCACTGTTTTACGTGCCTTCCGAAACACGGAGGAGGTCGATATCAAATATAAACCAGCGCTAGAATGGCTCACCCCATCTATCACTCGGTTGCAGCCAGAGCAACTTAACTTAGCGATCGACTCAAATGCCTGATTAGGCCATGACCTCCTCTCATTAATTGCTTATCACTCATCTTATTCAAATTCAAATGATTCTTGTTCTACTGTACATCGGAAAGTCAGTGTAGTGCTGTGCTTTGGTGGCGAATTCGGTGGTGTGGCTTTGGGTTGCAGCATTGTACCGATTTTCGATATTCCCTCTTAATCGATCGCGGATTTAAGCAAGGCTGGTTAGTTTTTATGCTCAATAGGAAATATGTTAAACCAAATCAAAAGATGTTATAGTAGACCCTTACAAGCTCTTTTTAATCGTCAAGCATTTTAAAAGCTACCACTGATTTGGAAGAGTCGAGCCACGTGATGAATCAGCAAGAAACTAGCTGGCCACTCTTTTAAAAATAGTTACAAGACTGAGTTCTAATTACAGTTTTGCATGTTAACTATGAAGTACAAAACTGGAGCATCTCAATTCCAAGCAGTTTTATCTTCAATATATACTTCGACAATATAATACTCCTTAGGAACAAGCGTGTTTTTAAAATGCTGTTTCAATTTAACTATAGATTGGTTTTTAATATGGCATCTGGAGTTTTGTTAAAGAAGCGTATACTCACGCGTATTATAAATCACGTTATACAATACATTGAAATGTATTGTTCTATTTGACAATTAATATAATACAACATAGGATTGTCAACATTACGCTTTGAGACCACCTTATAGTAAAGTGTATACATGTGTGTATAAATTGTTTGGCATTAGTGTGCGTGTCGTGTTATTTCAAAATTTATTTAAAAATTTAATATATTTATAATGAATACTTTATAAAAATATTAGCATTCGCACACCCTCCTCTATATCTCTATCTCTATACTAATATATAAAGCTGAAGAGTTTGTTTGTTTGCTTGAACGTGCCAATTTCTGTAACTACTGGTCCGATAATTATATTAGTGTTAGATAACCAAATTATCAGTTAAAGGCTATATATCATAACGCTAATATTGAATCTATTTTTTTACCTAATTTTATGGGAACGCAGTCGCGGACACAACGAGTAGGCATTTTACTTATGCCAAATTTGACACTCCTCCATGTGTGCAATTTAAATAAAGAAGCATAGAACTTACTTTGCGTTGAATCCATAAATAGTTTTCCATTTTCAAGACATTTATTCTGTGGAACTTCAGTTTTCTTTTTTATGAAAATGAAAGCGGCCTATGCTTTTTATTATAATATCAGCCGTTTAACTCTAAAAAACCGCAGAAAGTACAGGTCATTGCATCAAACATCAGCTTTTTTGTTATAAAAAAAGGTCTTCGTATAAAATATAATCTCTTCCTTTCCTTTTCCTATTTACTTGGGGTCGAGTTGTAGAAAAATATGGTCTGCTTTGATATATTTTAAGCTATCGTTCCAAGTAAAATATATTTTTTAACATTATGCAAGCTAAGAGTGGGTCGTCGGGTATTCTAATCAAGTATTCTTCTATCCATGTCCTATCAAGATTCCAATTCATATTGGATACCTCCCACGTAAATTGTTGTAATCCCAAATTCCCAATTTCACAGTAGAACTTTACAAGCATTTAAATTAAAATAAAACCTTTATTATATAACATATTTGTGTATACAATTATATATACAATAATGCCGATTACGTTATTGTATACAAAAATGTATCAAAAAGATACTGTTGTATTACAATTTAGTTGTTTGTAACGCTCTAAGGTAAAGCTGGGTATTTGGGATTACGACAACTTACGTGGGAGGTATCGATATATTAAAAATAATAATCACAACATACACAACAATTTTATAAGTAAATAATTTCGTTAGACGTATTAAAGTTAATTAAAGTTTGAACAATTTTCAGGAATAAAAGGTGTTATATTGCATGAAAACTGACAGGAATTGCACGCGTTTGCATGTTTATTCTGAAATTCATTGAGACTGACGAAAATCCTCAGAAAAGTTACAGATATTTAGTTTGGAAAAACCAAAGTGCACGTCCTTTAACGCTAACATACGAAATGTCGTTCTTAATTAATTATAAATAAACGATACCGAATAACACACCCATTTTCAATGAACAAGAAAACAGTGCTCTGTAATTCTGAAGCTAATTTTAAAAAATTAACGTGATATATCGACTTTTGCCAACATGAACCTGCCAGCTCCACACACACAGACATCCGGACGTCCAATTTTCTCTTACACTAAATAAAAAAGATATCTTTCCGAAGTATCAAAAGTGTTAAACCACGAATTTTATCTTAATCTGTGTGTATTTATATTTATAAATAAGTGCCACACCAAAGGAATAGTCATTTTTAGTTCAGGAAATTGCTTCATATTTTTTCAAGTGAGAGCGCGCGGAGAGCACTTCAAACAAACGCTTCGCATTGTGAGGCGTACGAATCGGTCATATTTTATTCATACATCAGTGACTTTGAACTTTCATATGGTTATTTAATAATACCCCACTGTCTGTTTTTATACTAGCGTCAAATAAAGGTTATATTATATTTTGATTAGAAAAATAAATCCATGTATGCAAATATTATCATCTATTTAGTGATAATGCGAATTCCTTTGACACCGTGTTTGGAAAATCAACTCCTTTCTGAATTGATACATTTAAGCTTGACTTTTATTTTAATTTTATTATATGTGACGAAACCTTGTTTGATCGTTGCAGTTCTGGTGGACAATCCTGACATCTATGACCCTGGTAAGTTACATGTTCTTCTTTCCTAGCGTTATCCCGGTCTAGTACAAGGGTCCGCTTAGATTGTAGAGGATGTGGCTGTGGGGCGTGTTAAGATGACCGATTGCCATCTCAAGTCGTCTCAAAAATCCCACGATCTCTACAACCTCACGACTAATATCACAAAGTGACATTAATCGGGTCCCACTGTTTTACGTGTCTTCCGTAACACGGTCAGAGATTATTAAAGTCGAAATCTACTTTTTCTTTTGAATCATCCCTGTAATAAGTGGAAAGAAAAAAATAAACAGTTTTAAAAATGTCTAGCTAGCGGTTTTCAAGTTTTTGTAATATTATCGAACAATGTTTGATTTATTCGCGTGCGCGCGCGCGCGCGCTCTTGTGTGTGTGTGTGTGTGTGCGTATGCGTGTGGGTGTGCGTGTCCGTGCGTGTGCGCCTAAAAGTACAAATGTATAGATTACAATACCAATTATATTAGAATATTATTGCATAGACTGTCTATATATGAACCAAATGCTGTTTTTTACGAAAAGCTATTTCTTATACCATTTCTTGAACGTTACTTGTATGCTAGATTAACTTTTATTTAAACTCTAACTTTTTTGATAAGTTTTTTAATAATAAGTACTTTTTTTTTCTTTTTTCACAGTTCACCATTACGATCCCGACGAAAGTAAGTCTATATATCATTAGACATTATGTTTGTTAATATTAATTTCTCGTATTATGGAGTCGCTGAGATAGAAAAGAGGCGATCGTTCATTGGATTTGTTCTCTAATTCTGTACATCAAGATTGCCTAATTTGCTCATTGCTATATACCTACATATAATATATTTTATTTCAAACACAGTTCCTTATTTAGCGTGGAAACTAACTCAACTCAACTCATACTACTAATTACCTTTCAGATTATTAATATTTTCAATATTATTATTTCTTATTATATTATTTCTTATTTTACCTCCTTTACTAATTCCTCTAATAACATAATAATTACAATTGACAGTTGACAGATAAAAGCCCTAATTCCCGCCGTTATTCCATAATGTTCTTCTTCTTTTTTTTATATTTGTGACGACAATGCGCTTCTTATGTGCCAGTGCTGCGAGTGGGTGCGACAATACCCCAACCTTGCGGATTTCAGTCCATACCTTATACCGTTGAGCTATTAAGGCTCAAATTATATAATAATAATCGTAAGAAATTTAATAATTTAAAAAATGAATAAAGGACATTCTAGCATTTTTATAAGGACGTACATATGTCTTATTATCATAGCACCCAATTATAAACGAAAGTAGTAATTGACGATCATAAGTGTTTATCAAAAAGTCATTTTGAATAAATACATTACGACTTTGTATATAAAATTGTCCCCTCGAACTAACCTCACGATATGCCAGCGCCTTCCCTCTCATCTCAAGAGCCATCCACTAAAGTTGCGCAACACAATTCTCGCGGTTGATTTATATTTCGCCCCTGTAAGTGCATACGCGAAGCCATAAGTGGACACTTACCTACTGGCAAGTCACAGTCAAGTTCTTCTATAGTCGACTAACCAATTGGTTTGCCACGCTAAGGTCGAATGTCGTTTGCACGTCAATTAGTAAAAAGGTTCATTTTTGCTTGTTATGCATTACGTTAATTTCTAACAATAACCCTTAGGAACATTTCTTTTAGTAGGAGCTGTCATCCAAAATGGTAAGGCACTTTCTTGGTTGACGGAAGGAACATTATTTTTACTAGTGATGTATTCTAATGTCTCACTTGAAGAATTACGGTGTTCCGATTTATTAACCGTTCATCCACAAAAAATATGCCGTAAGGGAAATATTAGACATACCTAAAGAGGAGGTCATAGCTTAATCAGTAGCTGGCAGTTCAGTCGATCGCTAGGTTAAACAGTTCCTAACGCGGCCAAGTGATGGATGGGTGCTTCATTCTAATACTGGTTATAAAATATAAGACCTCGTGTTTTTGATGGAACGTAAAAGAATACGGTCCTGATTAATGTCACTGAGTGATATTAGTCGTGAGATTGTAGAAACTTTGGGGGTTTCCGGGATAATGACAAAAGGCAGTTGGTCATCTTAACTCGTCCCACAACCACATCCTCTGTAATTTACGCGAACCCTGGTACTAGACCGGGATAACGCTAGGAAGAAGAAGACGAGTGAACTATCAATGTTACATCATTGAAGAATAGATATTCCCTAAATAAACAGGAAAAAGACATGACAAATAATAAAGTTATTATTTCCGTTCTATTCTGGTCTGTTCAATTCTATTCTGTTCTATTCTAGTCTATTCTATTCTATATGTACACGCAAAATTATATAAAGTATTGATACTGTACTAAAAACGCCGTAGCCTTAGAGAAATACATCTAAGAACTCATAAAAACGTGGGAACTTCATATTTTAATACGTATATACCCTTAAGTTCTTTATTCTAAAAATAAACAAAATATTCGCATACTGGATACATGAGTCACTCTTACATTGTTCCGAGAAATGCGTCTCCAGTCTCCTTACTCCTGTCGATAACCATATGGTTCGATAAGCGAGATTCGTGTGCGCAGCTATCTCTTTCTGGTTTCATTTACAAAAAAGAGACGGCACGATTAACGTAAACATCGTACGCAACCGTCTCTCTCAGACTTATTTAACCAGAAAGAGACGGATGGTGATCGTAATCAATTTGCTCGTGACGATGTCCAGAGTTGAACTTTTTACCGCCAAAACCTGAATAGCGTGGTTTAATCCGGAGAACGCATTCTCTTACACGATTTTATAGCTTTTGGCGATGTATAAATCGCAGCTGTTTGTTAATTTTTGGTGCTTGTTTATAAATATGAAATGCTTGATAAAATCAAGGTTTACTTGGCGGAAATTAAACAGAAATATTAGGAACTGAATTGTAAAAATGTAGTTTGCATAAATCCGCAATTCGTAAATTATTTTTGGGGAGAGCTTTTCATAGGTTTATTATCGCATGTGTGGTTTACTTTTCGTAATTAGAATAATAATTTCAATTCTATATAGAACGAAATTGTAATATTTGACAATAAATATTTTTACCGTAGATATATATATTGCATTCAAATGTTAGAGAGTCTCACCTTTATAATGTTATTTATCATATAATCTGATGCTGACATAAATGCCAATAATTGAGATAGTGAGAGAGACAAAAATGTCGTCTTGAGTTTATGTAACAAATTTTACACTTATATAATACTTCTAATCTAGTCTCTCCACATAAAGCACCATATTATTTGACTAAAGCCTAATCTAGCTAGTCTTTGACTTGGTGACTATATTTTCCAACGAATGTTGTAAAAGACAAAGGTCGCTAGGTTCTAACCGGAGCAAGAATGATTAATTGAGCTAATAAATTAATATGTAACAACATTCAGTACGTTATTCAAGGAAGCAAGATACAGGAGCTGTCCTTGATTCGAAAGTGATTGAAGCTTAAGTCATTTAGTATTTCGTCGTAGGTATCGAGGGCTCGTAGTTATTCATCTTAACATAGCTAAAAGTAAGGATCATACAACAGATACTACAGAAATCTCTTTTATTTTCCTTATATATTCCACGAGATTATTACTATACATATATTGATGCGAACATTCCGTAAAGAGCTGCAGAAGGTACTTGAAATATTGCGAACTAAAGCGGAACATAATAATTATTTGTAACTAGTGGGCCCGGCAGGCTCTGTCTTACCCAAATATTGGTCATCTGCTAATAGCCAGTAAACCTTCTTTGTCGTGACATAAAACGTGACACTACCCTATGCTTTATTAAATAATAATTTCTCATGGCACGTCAGTCAAAAAGTCCAGTAAGAGGGTCATCTATTTGAAATAATCTGAATTAGCGACTAAATGTGAACTTTTTGTAATATTAAATAATCTTTTGACTTTTTTTATTTGTTTTCTTTTAAACTTTGCCTGATAGAAGGGGATTGAACAAAACATACAATTTAAATCCATCAGTGGTTTTCGATTTTTAGCGAGACTAAAGATGAACGTTTGATTTTTATATATATAGATACTACTAATATATATATTAAACTTAAAAAGTTTGAGAACCATTAGGTCCAATTGAAAAATTATATAAGAAAACCCCAAAATCTCCTTTATATGAAAAAACTTTTTCAGCAGAATGCCATGTAGGTTATACGAAAATGATTAAAAAGGTGCTGCGTAATGCTATTCACAGGGTATTCTTTTAGATGTTCGTTAACATTCTAAATAATATACTAAGTGGTATCAGTGGTATAGGGCGATGGCGATCGAGCAAATTTGATATATAATACCCGATATTTTAAAGTTTAAATTAGAATACGGTGTTCCTAATGGAGTAAAAGAGCAAATTCTTCGAAAAAAGTTCTTAGGCCTTGTTTCTTCATATTCCCTCTATGTGGCGGAGTGAGGGCGAAAGGGTCACTGTCAAAGAATCTGATTTTTATTGCCCTGACAAAACTTAATGATTCCTTTTCTTAAAAAAAATAAAGATTATTACCGATTAATTGTCATCTATTAATCTTAACTTATTAAGTCAGAAAAGCTTTTTGTTTAATGTTTTCATCATGTAAACTTTACTCAAATCTATTTTCGAGAAGTCACTGCTACAATCTAGTTAGCTCCTTTTTCTTCTCCGTTTTATTTTGCCTTTGTGAACAAGAACAATTGTTGTCACCGCATACAATGAAGATCTTGTAAACTACGAGACTAACTCAGAATGTGTTAAACGAAGTTTATAAACATAGTGAGTTAGTAAAGTTAAAGAAAATAGGTAGACAAGCCTGTCCTTCGTAGCAAAAATATGTTTTCTCTTTTGCTTTTTGAGGCGTGGTTAAAGTAAAAGGATATTAAGTAGTGTAAGACGGTATAAAGGCTATGATTGTTCAGCGAAAATCTGCAAGTAATTTTGTATTTTTTCTAAACTCCGCAGAAATTTTTTGCCAGAAAGCACTCAGTAAACGTAAAGTCTTAGGACGTTGCACTGTAGACTCGAGCCTCCTTAAGTCATTCAGAACATACAACAACGCTTACGATGGTCTATGCGGTATAATCCTTAACTATTTTCACGGAAGTCGCACGACACAAAAATGTTATGACAAACGTTAAAAAAATTATTTATTTGTTTAAGATATGATTTATGTTTATAAGATGCTGTACTGATTTATATACTATACTGATGGTTTTTTTACATCATTACTGTTATGAGGTTTACATTTTTAACCACATTATTTTACGAGGTTTCTCGTCGACGTTATTGCAATATTATAAGATAGTATGTTTATACTTGAAAAGATAGCGTTAGTACTTGTATTTGTTGCACATGTTACCCTAATCAGTCATATCACGCTACCAGACACTATTTTATCTGAATGGGAGTGTCATAGGTGATAAAATCCTCACGGCCTTTGTCGAATTACAACTTCGTTGATCTACACTGAACCGAAAGAAGCAATTTTATTTACTCGTTATTTTCAAGGAAAAATAAAATGTATGATTTTGTACATGCATCACGTATCTTCTTTATATACTTATATAAAAATTAACTGTACAATCTTTTTCCATACACTTTAGTGCTGCTGTCGGTATGTAACATTAAATAGGTATGTTTCTCGCTTTGACTCATAAACGGTTGAGCCATGGCACCTCTTTGTTTAGTTTTATTCGCATTATTTCTATTCTAAAAAAAAAGAAAGGAAAGCTCAATAGAACATATAAAAAATACTTAAAACTACAAAGTCGATCGCATCTTCGGAATACTTCCAACAGACGGCATTCGTACTGGACCTTTCCTCTGACCATAAATCAAGCAAGACAACGTTTGCTAGGTCAGCTAGTAAAATTATATTATTAACATAAAGTAAGATTTCTAGGTGATAATGTAATTTTTCTATCTCTCGGGCACTGAACTCGTATTCAGGATGAAAACACAGGTACAGAAAAGGACCTAGGGTACTTGTTCCTTTTTGTGACTGACCACGTTATTTTATCTGTATAATCGATTGTCTGGTTGAAATCGCTCTGAAGCGATAAGACCGCCGATTGTACTGCAATATTGTGTATATATTTGTATTGGCTATCCTTCTGTTTGTACGTTGTGTTGTGGTACAATAAAGTGTATTCATTTTATTTCACGTTTTGTGCAAATTATCATGATGACTATAAGTACCTATACAACAAATTCAGTTACGTTTTTGTCTTTCAGATCTCGACAGAATCGTCAAGAAGACACAGTGTTAAGAACAGGGAAGTTAAAAGACGAAAAGGAACATTGATTCTATGAACAATGTAATCAAATGCACCTGCGTACCTTAAGTCTATCAATTAATGGGACTTAAGTAAGGGATAACAAAGGGACAGCCATGCTGTCCTACATGGTGCCAGTTGAAGAGAAGCCGCCCCCAGTACCAGGGAAGAATCGTTTAGCTTTAGAGCTAGTCGCGAGTCCAGGGAGTCCAGAATCGGCTGCAAGGAGAGCACGCACTAATATTTCAAAAGATTCCTCGACGAGCTCGTTCGCAAGCGACCTGACTCTGTCGTCTTCTACTCCGACCGGTGCACATGAGAAGCCGAAACATAAGTTTTTAAGCAATGGCAACAAACATACATCATTAAAAAGGTAAACTTTGTGAGCTTATTTTATCTGTCGTGAACAGAGAAGTTAATGACTATAATCTCAACGTGCGTTACAAGATAAAGCGGTTTTCATGCTAACAAGCTTATAGTAATCTCAAATTAGAATTATGTGGTACTATTATTTAAATACGAGCTACAACGACCCTGAGACTTGCAAGAAAGGAGCGAACCTACTTCTTAAACCCAGGAATGCATTAGCGAGTCTTCTGGAAGTTCAGTTGTCGTGGGCAACAGTATTCGTTTATAATCCCGTCTGAAATTAGGGGCCCTGGCCGTAGATCCCGTATGTCCTTTTCAATACATATGAATAAAATTGAAGGAACTGTCTTTAACGTCGAAATGATTTTTTACTTATCTTTACTTATGCATGTGACTATATATACGATACCAATAGCAAAAACGCAAGTTAAGACATTCAGTCTGTCTGACCGATTGTTCCGGAAATCTCCGAACGGCTGGGCCGATTTGGACGGGATGACTTGGATGATGATAGCTAATTTTACGAGTAATAACAAAGGTTTTTTTGCTTTTATATCAGTAATTAGGGTTTCCCATAAAAATATAAAATCCTCAAATCCTCCTACGTGACTAAGATAATTATACCATTCCAGGGTGGACATTTATTAATAAATGAAAGGACAAACATTTAATATAGGTAAGAAACTGAATTCACGCGAAGTCGTGACTTACAGCTAATAATAAATATAACACTCATAATTTTTACACTGTAATCTAAGTAAGAAACTTTAAAAACAAATATGACTTGTAGTAGGGAAAAAGTGCTATAAAAACTGTCGTCTCTAATCCTCGTGCAATTTATAAAACTTAGTAGGAAGAGAAATGATAACTGTAGATACACCTGAGCTAAATGAGTATCATTTTAACGTTAAATTATTCTGGGTCACAAAAGCTCTTGTAGATCTAGAGTCCATTTAACCGGCTTTGGCTAAAGCTGAATTCTATTAGCATTCATGAAAGAGTCTGAGAACCATGAATAGTCAGCTGATTTAACAAAACGGTTTGCAAGTTCTTTGTCAAACGTAAAACATTGTAGGACGCGGTTGTACTTAGAAAAAAAACTTTTTGACAATGACATTGTCTTTCAAACGGCGCGTCCAGATATTTATGTAAATTTTTCCCAGTGAATGGAATGTTACCGTTGTCTGTCTGTGTTAACTGATCATTATTACCGTAGTGTTGTTAAACACAATAAACAAAGCGGTGTTTGCTAATTGCCGACATCATTAGTTTTAACCGCCGATGCTTGTCAAATCCGTTCGGTTAAGTTGACCGTGCTTTTCGATTTAACCGAAACTCACTATGCAATTAGTAAATATTCACCAGTTACAGTTGACTGTTTTCTTTTTTAAAGTGATTCCTTGTTATTTTGAAATAATATTGACGGTTCGAAATATACTTTCACCGCGAACACAGCAGACTATTATAACCCTTATACCTAAATTATTCTCCGTATTTTCAAACGGTTATTGTTTGTATCACAGGTACTTAGGTAGTCGATTGTATTCTCTGGTGTAAAGTCCGCCCGTTCGCCTCTAGTCTCATAAAATAAACTTCCCATTGCTAAAACTCAGGCAATAATGACATTATAAAAATGAATAGAGTACTAATACCAATACAACGTTACTTTTACATTATTTATTTAAAAAAAAATAATGAAACTCCCCGACGCAAAACGAATTAACGTGTTATAGGGGCCGCCTGAGTGTGTGTGTGTGTGTACGAAGCTAAAGGGTCGAAATAGAGATTATATTACTTCATACTTTAGTGGGGTAACCCCCAATACAACAAGAATTGGGAGTTTACTAAAATTTCATATTTTATTTTATGTTACCGTTCATTACAAATAAAACCAAGCTAAGTGTTAACTAGATGTATAATCAGATACGTATAATATCAATATGTGATAAAGGTGGTGCAAGGCCTTCATCCAACATAACCCTTCTTATCCCAGACATCAGGAAGGCGTACAGGAATTTTTTCAATCCAGGATGTGTAAATTTCTAGTTGGCAGTCCGGCCTGCAATTTATTGATAATAATAAATGCAATTTATTATATAGGAGCATAAATACAGTATAATAATTTATTAATGCAATTTTTCTCAAACATTTAAATATTTTTTACAAATTTGGACCAGCAGCGCAGCGGCTTGTTGTTGAGGGAGGGGTGCTGTCTTTAGGGTGGGATAACGGTAGCGCCAAAGTACCAAATATAAAAGATAATCTCGAAAGGAGTTTTTACGATGGGGGCGACGGTGACTCAAATATAATTGGGCATTAAACAGTGTCTATACGGACTTCGAAGTCGATTACCACTGCGGCGATAAGCCATTGACGTTCTAGATTGATTTTTGGGAAAAGTCCTCAAATGAAGACAAATATTTAATATTTTTACAAACACCTTAAAAACTGTCCTAAAATAATGTTTATCCATACTAATAAAATTGTAATTAGTAGTGGTTTCACGCCTAAACTGTAGAATCATTATTGATGAATGTTGGTAAAAAGATAGATTGGATCTTGAAAAAGAGGGCTTTATAGAAAATATGGAACTAAAATAAGTCTTTTATTTTAGTTTATACAATATTTTATAATTTAGAAATGTGTGCCCAATTGAGCCAGGATTTCACGAGGTCATCGAGGATTCAGTCCATTTTGTTCACCATTGCACTGAGGCTCTGATCTTTAACTAGACTCTCACAAGAATTACTTTCTTTAATATGGGCAAACATAACACTCGCCTTCATTATGATAATACACTTAAACAGTATCTTCAAATAATGTTCATATCGCATCAACCAAAATAACTCATCCGATATGATTCAATAAATTGTGTATTAGATCGAAAAATTCTTTCCAATGCTGTCTATATATTAAAATACGCAAACCTGGCAGCGAGCCATCCTATAACGCCTGTT
Source organism: Charaxes varanes (assembly GCA_024363005.1). Taxonomy (NCBI): domain Eukaryota; kingdom Metazoa; phylum Arthropoda; class Insecta; order Lepidoptera; family Nymphalidae; genus Charaxes; species Charaxes varanes. The sequence goes on along the minus strand of JANCMC010044246.1, from coordinate 1,507,515 downwards.
GATGTGATGGGCACCGGCTTCAATGTTTTCTGGGACTCTACTTTAGCCATGACATGTGGCAAAAGATCGGCTACCTCCTGACGTACCGCATCCGCTTCGCTCTTCGCCACTCTGTGAAGATTGAATGTTGAAATAGATTAAATATAGAAAGAAATCGATATCTTTTACACAAATATTCAGGGACGTTAGAAACGTTATTTAACAAATTGTCACTCCTTCCTATGGCTGTTTTGTTTATTTGTGAACTGTAAAGACATGCACCATATGTTCTTTATTGGTGATACTGTCAGTCGTCCCAAAAGATCGGCTTGCTTTAATAAAATAATAATATCGAGCAAGAATATCCTACTATACTATACCTTCTATAGTAATGTAATAACAGCGTGTATGGATTTACTCTCATCTTATATCCCAATTTCCCTCGGTTACGGCATCACGCGCGAACGGCTGGACCGATTTCGCTAATTTCCTAATAATCCACCATACTAAATTATTTCTAATGTAACCTTAGCGTGAATGGGAAAGGGGACGAGAATAGGAACGGGAATAATATTATAGGATAATAGAATATTATAGGTAAATAGTAAGTAACCCAACGTTCGGGCAAGACAGCGTCTGTATGATCCGCTAATTAACTTTAAAAACATAACTTATGACACGACACTGAGGGTGCTACAGTTGTCCTGTCCGTTTCTTGAAAATCTTTTTTATAAGACAGCTGTTTTATATAAATAGTTATTGTATATAAAAGCAGTGGAAGTATAGGCAGACCCACTGCTACACGAAGCTTTACCCTTTACCCATTGTTGAGGTAAAAACGGAATATGAGGCATAGGTTTAAGTATTTCGTATTAAACAGAAAATAAGTCAATGAACAAGAAATAACTCTATTTTATTACCATTCAGCGACTTAGGTATAATCAATTGAATAAATTTGCATTTTGCATTAATATTACCTAACTATTTTACGCTTTGCAAACTGTCAAACGTTCAAAAAGCTTGTGCTTGATATTTATTATGATAGGAAACGGTAATTAGTAAAATTATTTTCTATTTTCGAAGGAAGTTAACAAATTAAATTAATGCGATCGAATGAATACTATTTTTGATGCGCATAAATTATTTTGTATAACTAAGAGTGACAACGTTTTAAGTTCTCATTTTGGTTTTGTGGTTGCATGTATTCCTCATTTTAACCTTGTGTGGAAATTATTTTAATTTTCTGAGATTACCTGGTAACAAAAAACAGTCAGGCAGACATTATAAATTGTAAAAAAAACTTTGGTTCATCAAATCGTATGCAACAATCTTATAGAACATACAAACACAATAAATCATGTCCCTTTTTTGAATATTGGGATAAAAAAGCCTAAAATCCCTTAATACGACAGGCAAAGTAACAATCAGACAGAACAACGACTGCCGAGTTTTTTAAAATTGTAATAAATATTGTTTTATAAACATTTAACGTATATATTTTCTAATTCTATTATAATATTTAATGTCGTCGTATAAACTTTATTAGTAGTATATGTAAATTATTTTACAGTTAGAATTAATATTGATTTTGTGCGAATAAAATGTCTACGCCGTGTAACGGATTGGTTTTAATAAAATCTTTGATAGTGTAGCAATATATCAGTATAGGAAACAATATTTGACCGTAATTCAGATTCAATTGTCTCAGGTTATTGAAGCATTTGATGTGTGCATAAATCATAGGAATATATTGAAAACATATCTCAAAGAAAAAACCTAGTTGTAGCTAGAAGGTACTAGAAGAAAAATAAAAATCTGGAATTATTAAGTATGTGTTCGATCGTCTCAGAGGAAGTAAATGGGTTAACGGTTAAACGGACACGGATAACTTCAATCCCAGAAAACTCGCAACTTACGTAAAAATTGAGGAAAAGATCGCACCGGTTCAGAAATACGCCATAATATTTAATCGCGAAGTCGCGGGTTCTATCTGGTTTATTATATAAGGATGTGATGTAACCATTGGAGTGTAAAACCGGATCACGCTTGACCGGTTTGGAAACTTTCATAGAACATTTCACAAAACGGTCTCGTCGCAAATGTGTTGTTTGCGTGATGGCGTTTTGAATGTCATAAAAAAATTATGTGCCCTGAATCGTTCATTTTTAAAATTTTAACGACCTTAGTTAGAAACGTACATAAATTTACATATATCCGATGATATACTTTGTATATATTTAAATACTGTACTGTAAAGAAGATGCTATAGTAGTAAGAAACATATAAGACATACCTCAATAGTATTTCTAAATTGCAAATGGTTTACCTGAATGACTATCGACTAGAAAGGTAGAGCGAGCTTTGATCTACAACTTCCAATTAGAAGCGCAATTATTTGAAGTGATAAGTTCTTATGGGGTTAACCTCTGCGTTGCGTAACAGCGCCAGTCTTTCTGGCAGCAGCAGCGGTAGCGTTAGGCTCTCTCTCTCACTCTAACCCACAGCGTTAGTCGTTCAACTTAAATCATTTTAAGTTATCACTTCTGTCTTGTTTTTTTATATAACAAGGGGCATACGGCCAGTCGGTCCACCTACGACCATGGACAAGTGCAACACAGAAGGCTAGCTGATGCGTTACCGGCCTTTAAGGAAGTTGTATGCTCTTTTCTTAAAGGTGAAGTCGTATCTATCGAAGCTGGCTAGTTCCATAAATAGATGTTACGTAATTCCTAGCAAAAGGCATGGGTTGTGGAATATATTTTACCAATACTGAGGAAATATATGTTTGTAAAGATAAATAATCTTTAAGTTTTTTAGATTTTAATACCAATTCTGTTAGTCACAGACGAATGCGTGGGCAACACCTATAGACGTTAGCTTTGGTTTCGAATAAATTTTGAGGACATTTATATATTTTTCTGATAGAATTAATTGTGACCTAGTTTTCGAACCTGGTTGAACATTAATTATGTTTATGAGTGTATCTATATTGATATTAAAAAGTAGTAAAACTTCAGTGTTTTTTATCGACCAAACTGTTGCCATTAGAAAGTAGCACTACTTCTATCAAACAGCTACAACCGAACTACATCCTATCTAAGTACATACAGTCAAAAGTTCATGGAAAAGTGAGTGTATGTGTAATGCTGGAGCCAGATATAGCTTCATTTGAATGATTATTTCAATGATCATGTAGTGTGGCCGGGGACTTTGTGCAACTGTGCAAAGTTTTGTAGTACTTTGTGGACTTCAAGGTCAAAAATGTACATAGACTGAGCTATGTTTGGCTCCGGTATAAGTAAAGAACACATTTAGACAGAGAGTGAGTTTTTAACTTACACGAGTGTCCCAATACCAAGGCAAAATTTATTTGTAGATAGAATCCATAAAATTTTATTACTCATAGACGAATGCGTGGGCATCGCCTATATTATTTGACATTGGTTTCGCGTAATATTATTTTAAGTGGTTTTAATTTGCGTAGCGAGGGCCATCAATTCGACGCAGTGCTCGTAACGCTTCGGCGACTGTGTGAAGTCTAATCTAGTCAAGTAATGAGGAAGAAGACCTAGTGTGTAGGCAACGCATTTATGTACATTTGTATTTAAAGAGGATTACTTGCACTATTTATAAAGCATGTTTAACCTGCGAGGTAATGACGTGGGGTGTATTCCTATGGAATATTAAGTTTAGTTCTGACGTAAGCGATTCTTTCTCTTTGATATTTACTTGTATGTTTGGCATTCTGATTTCATACTCTATTTTTAGATAAATTATTCTTCTGTAGATCGTGTCTATGGTCATTGAAGCCTTCTTATTTGGCGGGAAAGATTTCGGTGAATGTTTTTTCTTGTATTTGAGCGGGAGAGCCCCCAATGTTTAGACTTACAAACAAACCCGGTAGGTGCTGCGATTGCAATTGCAATTATTAGTTTGATTAAAAAAATACAAATCTATGGTTTGGATTTTCGTGGTACGGAACAAACGTTCGAGTTCCACTTGGCCGGTTATTCTCATTATATCACTTGACCACAATCTCACTTGACATTAAGTGGTGCGGATTTGATGTAATGGATTCAATTTAGATATAGTAATGTGCCCACGTGTCTAATTGGCCGTAGAAATATGTGACAATCAATTTCAAATCTTTTTAGAATTCCGTAGTTCGCATAGTAAAACATTTATGTTGAAGAAAACCGCTTAAAATTTTCTAAATTCTCTGCTAGGCTGTTTATTTCTGTACTGAACATTTGTGAAATTGTTGTTGGTTAAAATAACTATTATGTTTAAGTATTATTAGTAGTTATAACTGAAGCTCTAATAGCTCAATATTAATCGATTGGACTGTTAGTCGTAAGGTGTCCAGATCGATTCTCCATACTACTGAGCTATTGCCGCATATTGAGCCGCCTTGCAAAAGCTTTACGCTTAGTAGGTGGAGGAGAAATGAAAGAATTTTATCTTTTTTCTTTCACCACCTGCCTTTTTAATTCAATATTTTTCCGTTCTGTAATATAATTTTACAGCTTAGGGGCGTATAAATTGTATTTAACGAAGTTAATTTAAAAAAAATTCGACACGGTTTTTGATTTATAATTTTTTTTTTGCCTTCATATTTTATTTATGAATTTTACATCGGCCACTACTGCGATAAAACGATATCCACCCCGTTTTCATCATGGCGCCTGATGCCACGGGTTTAGAAACCCAAGTTTTGATTTAAGCTCTCCTAGGCGGAGAGGGCTATAGGGGCTCTTCCATGATGAAACAAAAAAAATTCTGCCGTATAATTTTCTCGGTTAGGCCCAAAAAATGTAAAATGTCAATGGACTATCAACTAATTGAATACTACTTTTACTATACCGACATATTTAAGAACTGTCAAAATGTTATAAATACTGAAGCAATTAGAAAGTGCCCCGAACATTGGCAAACGTTGCCAATTTGAGTCCAATCTTTTCTGAGTTGGCACAAGGCCGGCGCGAATAAAGGTAGGCTTCAACCGCCTTAGCTATCACCCTAACGGCAAAGCCATTTCGCCAAGCCATTTCCCGAGTTATGATCGCGACAACAACACCATCACTAGACGTGACAGCATTGCCGCCACTTCACGCCGATCTCATGTGAGAAAGAGGTAAAAAAGGGATGAAGAGGTAAGAAAGGGAAAGGGATTAGCGCGCTCAAACAAACATTTCAGCTTTATATATTAGTATAGATAATTTATCTTCTCCAGTGTTTCACTTTATAATAAAAGAACATATGAATGCAGACGAAAGTATTTCGTAATGAGACAACTCGCCTTTCGCTCCCATTGACAAAAAGTCAAAAGGGGGGGTGGGTAAATATTAAAATAGTCGGGTCGGCTGTCTTTCCGTGTGCATTTTTAAAGAGGCGCAAATGAGAGCTCAGTTACATAGGCGAGAGTATGCTATGCGTCCACCATCTTTGTTTTACCCGTTTTCATACCCGACCAGCTATCCTGGCCCTTTGTAATGTGACCAGGCTTTTTGTCGCTTCTAGGGTTCCGTACCTACAAAGAAAAGGAATACTTATGATCACTTCGTTGTTTTAATGTGACGGGGAAACAGGCGCTACACGTGATTATACATTTTTATGGGCTAAAGTAGCCTCGTAAAATCAGCTATCGGCCAGTGAAAGTCTCATCAAAATCGGTTGAGCCGTTTTGTAAAAGATTCTTCACAAACAGATAGATAAAAAGACCAATATAATTATTTTTGTTTTATTTAATTCCCTTATTTCAGGGCACACAGAATGCCTTACCTTTGAGAATTTGTAGGCTATTTCCTTGATGTCCTCTAAAGTCGTTTGAAGTTTTCCTTATAAATTTCAGAAATTCGGCAAATGTCATTTCATTCAATAACAACAATTTTTTTTCTCTTTATTATAGGAAACAAACAAAAATTTGAGAATATGTTATAAGTTTCCGCTTTCTTGCCCAAACAGCTATCATGACCATCTGTAATGTGACCAGATGTTTATTCATTTTTTATGTGAAACAGCTAATTGATCGTCGCCACGCTATCTGATAAGTTTAGTGATGCGTCACATACAAGTGACTGCCACTCTCTCTTCAATCGGTTCCGCGACCCCCTATATTTCTAATCTCATTTATTACTACGTTGTTAATATGGTCCTGTACCATATTTGTTTCCTTTCACAGGCTATTCTTTGAGCTCTTGTTTACTCTCGCTGTTTGACTCCTACTAGCCATCTCCCGACGGTACACTTTTATATCAACACACACGATTAAACACGCCCAAAAAGAACAAAAGCTTTGCGGCGTTACATATCAAATTGAAACAAAAAACATTTAATAATACATGAACAAAATTGAAAAATAAGTGACGTCATGTCAAGGGGGAGGTGGTTTCGATAATGTGACATCCGGTGACAAGGACGTGGGAGAGGAGTTAAAAAATCGTAAAATTCGTGGGACGAAATTCATAGATACCCTAATTGGGTACATATTCCTTTGCCTTTTGACTTAAAACAGTTAAAGATATGTCTCGTAATATTTTGGAACAGTGTTGTCACTTTACTCAAACCCCCTTTTAGGTACTTGGTTCTGTCAAATGTGCCCGCGCGTATTATTTCAGGGGTCAGGTTATGTTGGTTTAGAATGGAGCGAAATAACTTAAAAAGAAAAATTAATGCAACAGAAATAAAACGCTGCAGAAAAAAGGTTACACGGTAAAATGTAGGCTTTATTCGAGGTCTGTCGCTGGATGTCGTGCTTTTATACTTTTTTATACAAAATTGTATATGTATTATGATATATTTTAAGTGTCCTGTTATATGTTACTTTATCTTTATACTTGGTCGCCATGATTATGCTTTGACACCATCTACGTAATATGTAAGATATATACATGTGTGTGTAAATCCTTCGGCATTGGTGTGCGTGTGGTTTTATTTTAATAGCTTAATATATTTGTAATGCAGATAGAGCCTCAATAGCTCAACGGTATAAGGTATGGACTGAAATCCGCAAGGTATCCGGTTCAAACCCCACCGCCGTTACTCCAACTAGCCCGGACACGAAGATCTTCCTTTGCGGTGGTTGAGTATATCGACCTTCGCTCCCACCTTTCATTCCTCGCCGAAAAACTTTCCAACTTCGTGTACCTTCCCACATTACCAAAGAGCTAAGATCCTGTTTATTAGACATTTATCTTTATTTATCTAATAATGTAATGAGCCACAAAGTATAAATAGAAAATATAGGAAATATATAAATGGGTAAAAGGTAATAAAAATTGTAATATTTTATATTTGTCACAAAAAAAAAGACTTAGCGTATAGAGTACGCGGGGTACGCGACCTGGGAATGCCCTAGCTGCTATTGTCACACTCCCTACACCGTCCGTGACAGTAGTATCCGCATCCTTTCTCTCCTCCCCATCTACCTTTATATCCTCTTACTCCATCTCTTTCCCTTACTCCTCTTGCTAATTAGAGGTAGCGTCACGCTTGTAGCCGAATTGGGTCGGCGCGTCCGAGTACCGTTACCTCTTTCTCACATGAGATCGGCGTGAAGTGGCGGCAATGCTGTCACGTGAAGTGATAGTATTTATGTCGCGTTTCGTTCGGTTGGTTAGACGTCCCGGTGGCCTAAACACGTCATAAAAGGCCGGCAAGTGTCCCGCTTGCAGAAATCGTCACTTAATCTAAAGCAAAACATTTGGCTTGCAAAAAATATATTTTGTTCCTACATTAACCAGAATAACGGTATGATTATATAAAGCCGCAAGGTATAAATGGGTAATAGGTAATATGGGTAGGGTATAAATGGGTAATAGGTAATATAAAATGTACGGTAACACGTTGCTGGTATTAAATTAATTACCGAATGCATTTCCCAGCGCGATATAGAATTAAATGTGGCGCTAATTAATGTTGCATTTGCCAGCTCCGTACTATAGGATTTATGGGCCCACCCAGCCGTTATTCCCAAATTCGTTGAATACCTAAAGTGTTGCGGCGAAATTTCAATTCGAATTTTGGCCTACTGATCGAAATGTTTTAACGCAATACACGGAATAGTTTTGTGACCGAAATGTAACTACATCTGCATCTATCTATAGATATATATAAATATATATGTATAAATGAATCGCAAAATGTGTTGGTAAGCTCATATCTTAACAACGCCTGGACCAATTTGACCAATTCTTTTTTTTAATTGATCGTTGAAGTCCAAGGAGAGGAGAAATTACGGCGAGAAAAAATCGAATAATTGCCGGGAAAGCCCTAAAAACAGCCCTTTTCTTTTTCCCATACCAACGTTTTATATCTAAAATGTAGAGTCAATTTGAACTTACGGAGATGGGAACGGGAACGGTATAGGAAACGGGATCGGGAACGGGAATGAGAACGGGGACGGGGCTGATATAGGATAACAGAAGTAAATAGTAAGTAGCCCAACGATCGGGCAGAACATCGTCTGCCGGGTCCGCTAGTATATATATAAAAGACCAGAGAGAAGCTTTTTTAATTCTGTTTGTTTTGTTTTACTCCCCTTATTTCCGGGAAGGTTTTAATATAAGAAGGAAAGGAAAAGTCCAAAGATCCTGCGGCATAACCATCTACTTTGAAATACTTCAACTATATAATGTTGGTACTAGACCTTTTGACTCATGTACTATATAAAATTATTATTTCATAAAACATTTAGCCAGTATCACGTTTCATGAAAAAAAAAACATAAAGGAGATTGATGATAGGTGTTTGTTGGGTGGTGTCTATACATACAGCACCACCTGTGTATATATATACATACATAGTATGTATGTAAGAATGTTTTGCAATTATAACTTTTGATCATTTCCTCGACGTCAGTATGTACCAAAACTTCTCACGTGACTTATGAACTAGTCAAATAATGAAGCCTATGTTATTCTTTAAACAAAATGTTATCAGCCACTGTAACTTATGAGCCTCTATGGCTCAACGGTATAAGGTATGGACTGAAATCCGCAACGTACCCGGTTCAAACCTCTTTAATTCCGGTGGTTGAGCATATCGACCTACGCTCTCACCTTTCATTCCTCGCCGACACCTTCCACCTTGTTGTGCCTTACCACACTGTGTTAATTCCACTATGACACACATGACGTAAGGTTTTTATTGGCGTCGTTCATAATGGCGGCACCAACGAAATGTTTTTAGAGCAGTGATACCATAATAGAGAATTATGTTAACGAATTATATTGTTGGTTGCTATGACGGCAAATATAAAAGCAATGTATTAATTGTATCTGTAATTATTCACTGAGGTCCTCGACACCAATTTAGATGAAAATGTAACTACGTCTTCATATTATTTATCTCCAATAATATATAAAATACATAGTTAAACTAGGTATAATCCGCCATTGCGTCCGCATACAAACTTTCAACTCCTATTTCACCGCCTTCAAGTTTCATTATCGCGATAAAAAGTAGCCTATGTCCGTATCCAAGGTTGAACCTTTCTCTATACCGAAATTTATCGAAATTGCTTTAACAGTTTAGACGTGAAAACGTAGCAGACAGAGTTACTTTCACATTTATAATATTTGTAGAGAATAGGGATTATTTGAAATGACTTAGTTTCTTTGGTTCACTAATACTTGTGGCATAAATGCAGATAGAAGCCGGGGTTGTAGGGCTTCCTGTCGGAATGTCGGAATCTGCCCATGTATTAATGTATAAAACAACTTACGAAAACAAAACAAAAACTTTACGAATAGCCTTTGTAGAGTCTATCTCCTGATGAAGCTGTCTGTGTCGCGTCGAAACGTGCGTTGAGGCACATCGGAAAGTCAGTGTAGTGCTGTGCTTTGTTGGTGGATTCGGTGGTGTGGCATTCGGGTTGCAGCATTGCACCGATTTTTCCTCGTATTCATTTGCGGATTAAAGCAAAGTAGTTTAGTATTTCGTGCATGACATGGATTTCCGCAAAGTAACGCCTGATTCTTTCATTTATTTCATGTATGTTAGGTGTCCGTATGATTGATTTATTTATTTATAAACAGGTTCGTGAGGAGTAAGTATAAATAAATAAAAGATCCTAAAATAAACAGTGCGGGATAGAAAATCCGCTATATAAAAGCACGAACTATTTTTGTTCTCGACGGTATTTATTTCAATGAATATTCAAAGCTTATCTCAGTTGGCTTTAAGTTCCGCCAGATATACATTCCGATGAGAATAAATTTGAATTATTTTATATTAAGATGCGAGAGAAGGAAATACAGACGCCCGAGGTGCTCTGTTCTCTTATACGTATTTTCTTTCGGTACCGTAGTATTTTTATGCAAAGATTTGTAGTTTTTGGTCTTGCTTATTATTTATATTTGCAATTTAACCTTTAAATACAGGAATACTGAACTACTTGAATTACTGAAGAACTTGGAAATACAAGATCATCACAGCATCATCGGTGAAACCAAGGCTCACCGTCTGCGCCGGCTCGACCACAACGTGAGGATGGATGACGATCGCGGCGTCAAGAAGACAACGGATTGGTCGAAGACCAGTTGAGTGATTCACGTATCGCTGGCGTGACGTCATAGAGACAGATCTGCGAGATCTCCGGACGGGTTACTGACAAGTGTCCACGCAGGACCGAGACTAATGGCGCGAAATACTGTCGGGGGCGAAAACTCATTATGGGTTTCTAAGTAAGTCAGTAATCTGGATCAAGATTGCTTTAGCTGTTATTGTTATCAAGTAGTCTACGTATACGAAATACAGCAATTCTGAAAGACAATCAAGGCATCTGGGAGTCTTCTGGTAATGCAGTTTTGATGTTAGTGATTTGTAATTTGTAATGGGGGTTTACGGATAATATCAGATCCTTGAGGAGGTCGTGGCCTATTCAGTGGTCGGCATTTGAGTTGATTGCTAAGTTAAGTTGCTCTAGCTGCGACCGGGTGATAGATGGATGACTCATTCTAGCACTGGTTTATATTTAATATCCGATCTCCTCCGGTCGGAAAACCATTGTTAGAATGGGTCACCCATCTATCATTTGGCCGCGGTAAAAACTGCTTCACCTTGTAATCGTCTCAAATGCCGGCCAATGATTAAGCTACGACCCCCTAATAAATAAGGGGTAACAGGCATTAAGTTGAAGGTAGGGCGAGGTCTATTCTGTTTACGATTTAAGAAGGCAAGTCGTTTACTTTAGATGCTTAAATCTAGAAATGGTCTTGTGCATCGTATTACGCTAAAAGCCTTCGTAAACAAGAGTAATTAAGTTTTTCCTCTAGTACCTTCTTAAGAGAGAGTTAATTTAAAGATTATTCTTTGAGTATAAAAGTTTATAAATAAATAAACAGAGTGACTGGTGAGACACTTAGAACACTTAAGGAGGGTACTCGGTACTCGATTCTCTTTATAATTATGTAATAGTAATAGGTACTTAATTTTTGACCAAATATCCTCAAAATTAGACGAACTGTGGCTTTACGTTGTGTTAATTTGCTGTTCGAAAAAGTTAGTTCGTAATTGCATTTCCCAGCGTAAAACTGGTCAGTTATAAAAAAAGATTTAATGACGCCTGTCAGTCGATATTAAAAGCGATATCAATAATAAATAACATTATAATTCAGTTTATTTTGATTCATGTTTGGCTATACTTATTAAAAAAGTAGTGATTAGAATGGTGAAATAGGTGTCTTGGTATTTTTGCCTGTTTAAGACAGGCCAGGACTAAAGTATGAAGGGAAAACGGTGCATCATCGTGCCGTCCACGCTAGTATGTCCATGCGTTCCGAACATAATTAGACAACTTTCTCTTAATCCCACGTAGTAGTTAATTGATATTTACATTTAATGTTAATTTTATCGTCATATATGATTATATCACGTCCCCGAGTATCACGTCTCACCAGTCAACCTGTATATATTGTTTTAAGACTTAAGTCAAAATCATCAACATCTGTAACAAAATTCATCAAAATTGCTTCAGCGATTTGAGCATAAAAAATTTAAAGAGTTACTTTCATATTTAGATTATGAGTTTAGATTTTCAATTAACTTCTAATAAAGCCGAAGCGAAAGCAAATAAAATATATCAAATGAACTTTTTCCAATTAACACAGCGGACTTTGAGTAAACAGGAAAAATGGTAGCTCAAAGAAAATCTACGAGTACATTTCCCTTTTATATTTCATATTTTCCCAAATACTTCCGGAAATTTCTCTTCATTTCAAAACGCGGTTCGTCATATGTGCTTCGGATCTATTTTTATTAGCTTTGAAAGTCGGAATTGGATTGCGAACAGATGCTAACGGACTCACTGTGTTGTGAGCAAGTAAAAAAAACTTTATTTTAATAATTTCAACTCAACATATGAAATCTTAAGTATAATATGAGTTTTATAATCCCCAGTTACTTAATAAGTATTACACGCACATACAATACAGTACAGCAGTATTCAACTATGGAAAAATATAATCCATAAGAAAATATGTTCTGTATCAAATACCGGCAACGCTCCTGCGGCCTGATGTAGTCACTCAGGAGAACCGCCGGTAGACTTGACACTTGTGAAATTTAATTAAATTTGTCAAGCATACGCCTACATAATATGTTTTAGTAAAACTTCAATTTAATTTTGAAGCTATTTGCCTCTTTTTTCAAAAGTCACGTTAAACCGAATATAAAAGGTGAACTATAGGATATATTCATATATAGTTTCATTTTATTCGCCATAAATTTTCACGCTCCGGGCTTAAATTTGAAAACCCGAAAAAAATTTAACCATTCGCTGTCGGTTAAAATGTACCGAATTCTGGTGCAGTGTTATAAATATGAAATTATGAATGCCAGTGTTCCCTCCCTTGCCTAGTCCAATTTGGTATGATCCCACTAGTGCGGCTTTAGTAATGAACTTATGATAGTTTTTGACAAGCCAAGGTCTTTTAGTAGGTTGTATATAGTAGGATTTTGCTAGTATACCCGTGTATATTATAATTTAACAATTCATTCATTGAAATATTTATTAGCGATATTTATAATAGCGATAGAGTATAGGAGCCCACATACATAAACAAACAGCTACACTTTTAATGAGTAACAGTTTAATTCATATAATTTAAGTATTTTGTAATAAGTTAAATTTAAGAACGAAAGTTTTCTTTTACGGAGGAAGGCAATGATTTCTGCAACACCGTTGTTACTTCTGCGAGATCATCGTTTCCATTTGTTTGTACTAGTTATGTCGTAACAGTTCTAAATAAATAAATGTATAATATAAATATACAATAATAGCTATCCGTTCAACTGTTTGAGCCTCAATACTTCTACGTTGAATGAGATGATCCGAAATTCGTAAGGGATCCGGTTAAATCTCCTACACCGCTGGGGGTATTGTTGCACTCCCTATAATTTATAAGAAAGGGAAACGATAATATTAGTTATAACTAAAAATATAAGTGTCATGTAAATTACTTTGATAACAATTTAATAGATCTAGATAGATCTGCTATAATTCTCATTTAATTATTTGTTCCTGATTCCGAACAGTGAATTTTTTAAAAGATCATAACGTATACAACTCATATCTTTATTTACATACAATATCTAAGTTATAAATGGCTTAAACGATCATCTCTTTGTGTACTTTTAACATTGACACTTATTATCACTTATCTATCATCAATATTTTATTATTATCGGTGCAATTGCTTCCTGTTCTCTTTCCACTGGAGATACGGAACATCATGTCCATTCTTTAAGCGGTGGCGTCACCTTTCGTTCTTGTTTGTCATCGTAACAGTCTGGCAAACAATTGTCCACTATTACCGTAGTATCGTTCTTCTGCCAAGAGAGGTATCCTAAGCTATTTGCGGAGAGGAGATATTGCTAGCAACACGCTTATGAATACCATAGGTTATTTGAAAGTCACTGAAGGCTAAAAAAGTCTGGTCATACATTGTACACTATTACTGTAGTATTGTTCTTCTTCCAAGAAAGGCATCCTAAGCTATTTGTGGAGAGGAGATATCGCTAGCAACGCGCTAATGAATGCCAAAGGTTATTTGAAAACCACCATGGGATAGAACAGCCTGGCAAAAAATTGTGTATTGGTACCGTAGTATAGTTTTTCTGCCAAGAAAGGTATCCTAAGCTCTTTGCGGAGAGGAAATATCGCTAGCAACACGCAAATTAATACCATACGTTATTTGAAAACCACAATAGACTAGAATGTCTGCTTAAATCAAACGGGCAGTTTGATTGTTTGCTTTCTTAATTATACAAAAAAAAACATCTTCTTAATGTGATTTGTTTGAAAACGATTAAATAATTTTCCGGGCAAACAATGCCAGTTAGATGTCCAACTGGCATAACAAGTTTCGTCAATATATTCAATAATTGCTCCGCATAATATAGGAGCTCGTTGACCGAAATGCTCATTCGCCCGCGTGTCGGATACGAGATAATGGATTGGGCAAATGATGAACATTAATAGGTTGGTGTTGCTATTCAATTTGTCAATGTTTGTGTGAAGTGAATTCAATTTTGCAACGTTATCACCAATTCTGTCACCGATGACATAAATATAACTAGCAATCTCGACAGCCAGTCAGCTTACGATTAAATTTGCAGACGTGACGTATATTCCAATAAAATATAAAATTAATAAACGTTACGAGGCGATTTTTTTAATGCAAGATAAGCATGCGCTTGACATCAATCACACCTGATGTTCAGTTTTGAAGTCTAGGATGTGATGCTTATTCCTAGTATGCTCCTATTCACTCTTGCCTTAAAGATACCCAAATTGTAACGGTCTGGAAACACAGACGCCGGAAGAGTGTTTCACACCTTAGCCGCTTGCATAAGAAACGATGAAGTGTAGATTTAATAATTTTTTAGGATTATTTCCATATATTTTTACAAGTACTAGCCATTTAAATTTATCATTAACATTATCTTATTTATTAGTGTATTTTCCCTTATGTCATTTTAATTTAACTTTGGTAGAAATAAGTTATTCCTCCTACTACTTTAACAACGCATTAACTATTAGCGGCGTCTTATCGACTTATTAGCGGTGTGTTAGCGATGTATTCGTGGCATGTTATCGACGTATCCGCGGCATGTTAACGGCGTATCTGCGGCATATTCTTTTTTAATCTACTTTAATTTTGGTTTTTGTCCTTCAGGACATGTCAAACCCATCATAACTTAAACTAGTCTATTAAAAAAACATTTAGGTTTCCAATTATATTGATGAACATGCGGCTGCTAATGTGCACATTGCATAGGCCAACTTAGATGTAGGGTCTGAAAGTGCACTTTGGATTAATCCCACATCCATTCCGTTCAGACCAAATTTTTTAATACATTGTTGTCTTGACCCATCCGCGGCATGCTAGCGACGTATCTGCGGCATGTTAGCGACGTATTAGCACCTAAATAATACGTCGTTAGTACGCGAAGTTGTTTACACTTTGTTGGAATACTTTTAAGATAATAAGAAACGATAATTTATTTTATTACTTTATTACTCACATAGACTATGTACACGTCTTAATATAATTAGAAATTCTTATATTATTATAGATAACTATGAGATAGTAATTTTACAATGGTGAGATGAATATATCTCATTTAACATAAATGATTTTTTACGTTAATCATTTTTATGCATTAAATAATTATAAATTGTTCACTCGTTTTCTTGGTTTTTTCTTTTCAAAGCACGGCATAAACAATTATTCCCAAAACGTTTTAACATTAACATTCGTATAAGATACACTGGAAAGCAAGTAAGAAATAAAACAATGTACAGTCAACTCAAAAACACTTAACCAATATTTTATCATTGTCTAAATAAAAAAATAAAAGCGGTAAAGAAGGAGCTTTGTTAAAGTTTTGGTAGATAGTTTTGATGCGGTGAGTAGGAAGCCGGTCAGTGCAGCGAGTCCACGGACAGCGGCGAGCAGCGCGCGGACGGCGGCGCCGAGCGCGAGTGTCAGGTGCCGCGGCCCTGCACAGGAAAACAAACCAATGCAATAGGCCTGGAGACAATTTTCAAAAATAGGTTTATGATGTTCAATTATTCTGCAGAAATTACCGTTTTTATAGCAAAAAAATCAATTTTTAATTTCACATATAGCGGTGCCCTGCAAAACACTCGAATCCTCTGAAGTTGTAGTATCTTTCAGACTTTCAGATTTTATAAATGAAATAAAGTCTTAAGTTATTGTCTTTGTGCATTAACCAGTGTTTTTTTTAATTATAAAAAAATCATCTGTATCTAACTAAAGAAATCAGATTAATTGGAATGTTTTGGCTGAAAAAATTTTGCGGAATGCCAGGCAAATGTGAAACTACGCACTAGCATCGTATCACTGACGTTCTTTCTCATATTATTTTAAAATTTATACTTGTCACAAGATTTATTTTCGTTTGACAAAATCACTGCAATGTTTTTTTTTTTGTAATATATCTATAAATTTAGCGTTTCCGAATTTTGTCCTACACTTGTAATTAAATATAGCTTCTTGCCTATCCTAGTTAAAAAGGGAAGTATCCTGTAGGTATTGATTCCCTTTACAAATGTATGGGAAATGTGACATCAACGGCCATATTATCTTTTGATTGTGTACACATACAGGATTGATTTTTTCACAGCTGGAAGAGACAGCAGACCTCAGTACTTGGTATTAATTGTATATTAAAACGGGCTTTTGACAAAAAGTGTCTTGATAGATTTACAACGAACTGATCCCATAGGGGTTCTTTTTTCCTTTCGAGATACTGAACCCTACAAATGATGAAAAAAAAGAAAAAGGGGCTGTCATTCTTAATTTTTTCTCTTCGTGAGAATAGCGGAAATATATTGACAGATGTCGATTTTTACTAAATTTACAGAACCCGGAGTGGCACTATTCTATTACACAGATTTAGGAATTTATTTCACTATATTACAATTATATGAATATATTGAAGCCCCATTTACTATTGCAGATAGAATTTATGGGCACCTTGTTGTATAAAAAAACCAAAGCAGACCGCCCAAAGTTTACTCATAAGGTTCACAAAACACCTCTTTGGACATAATTTTTTTTCTGGTTATTGCCCTTAAAAGGATTGATATTAAGGGCAATAGTAGCGGCACGACGACGATACGATATTGGCACGACATCGATGTAGCATCGACGTTACTAGAGTACAGTGTTCGTTTACCTTTGCTGCGAATAAAGTAAAACCAATATTCCACTAGACTATTGGTTTAAGAAACCAGATAAGAATACAAAGCGAGATGAATTTAAAAATAACGGTTACTAGCCATTGTATAATTGTATTTTAGTTTTTATAAGCGCGTCGTGTTTTGTATTAGTTTTGTCCGAATCGTCGAAAAAGGCTTTGTTAGAAGATTATACGGGAAAGATATCTGCCCAAACTCTGATTAGCTTGTAATTTAAGTTCGTGGAATCGTGTAAGTTTTCGTGTTAAAAGCGCAAGGTCTCAGGTTCAAATTTAGATAGACAATTCTGGTGAATTGCGGTGTACGATTGAGGTTTTCTAAGTAATGTTTAATGGTGGTTTTCGATTGTTTCAGAGTGTCAATTTGGCAAGCAAGCCAAAGAGTTGGGGTCCACGTGGTTCGCAGACCTGGGGCCTCCCTTTGGGGTGATGTACTGCATCAAATGTGAGTGTATATCGGTAAGTTCAAATGTAGATTTGCCATCGTTGTAAGTAAATAAATTCCAACTTATGATTGATTGCGATATGCCAAGGAGTGTGGGATAATTATTGCCTAAATATTTGAGCTACAAGTTACCAATAACCTCAGTAGCTCTACGCTGGGAAAGGCTGCACTGAGATTCGTAAGACCCCGGTTCAATCACCGATTCAGTTTTTTTTTCTTTGCTTTTTTATTTACGGCCAGACGAAAGGTCCCGTATGAACGCCATCTATTGGAAGTTTTCCGAAGTTGCGACTAACTGCATAAGTGTTTTTCTTTTCTTATTTCTCTGAAAAATGCGAGTAAAACAAAACAAACACAATCTAGTTCGACCCAGTTGTTTTTTTTTTTCAATTATTTAGGTTGGGATAAGGTTACATACCGAACTCCTACACTCATCTACGAATACCATTAAATACAAAAATTTTATCCAAATTTCTCCAGCGGTTTAGGACCTGGTATTGTGACCAAGATTTGTATAGTCGGTTTTTATATATAAAGAAGACTTCTATTGATTTAATCATAATAAGCTTTCACAAGATCTTCCTCTGGGTTAATCAGAAGATTGCCTGAAAATTTAACCAAAATCGGTTCAGGTGTTTTAAAATAGAATATCTATTTTTAAATACTTGTCAGTCAAATAGCGAAGTACATTGTAAATATTTTTGCAGGTACAAAAGAAACGTCGTATAGTGGCCAAAGTGCACTGTCGTAACATAAAGAATGAGTGCCCCGAACCCTCGTGCGACACCCCCACCCTGCTGCCGGGGAGGTGCTGCAAGACTTGCCCGGGGGATGTTGACTGTAAGTACAACCTCTTCTTTATCAGGCTATTTCCATTTCCTTCTATAGATACTATGTAATACGATACAGTGGATTGCCGTTGAGTTTTTATCTAGGAATCCAGGGACTGTCAATGAATCTTTACCTAAACTGTTGGAACGTATTTTTAACAAAAAAAATAAAAATCTTAATTTTTTATGGTATCTTTTTAATTATTTAATAAATATTTAAAAACAATAAAAAAGGGATGTTTGATTTTTACTTATGTGTCAAAAACTGTTATACATATTTCAAACCTGAAAAAACGTGCAAGAAGGGAAGAGGATTTCCTAAAAGAAAATATGACTTTTGACACTCTGTCTCCATTATTTGTAATAATAACTTAATGATAAAAACAGGCCTCGGCGCCGTTCATAGAGAATCGCACGGTTGTGAGGTGACAAGGGTGGAATTTCAAATTTTGACGAGATGTCCTGTAGTGGAATGCAGCTGTCGGTAGTAGTTTGAACCATTCCTCGGAACACTCCCCATGATACATGCGGTAAAGGATACATATAGTGAATCCATATCTCTCCGCAATGCCAGAGGATGCAAAAATGTAATTTAAACTCAGTTTTGTAAAGCCGGAGCCGTCTGGCCCTGGCTTAAATAGCTCAAAGTGTTTGTATATTTTCTTCCTTGAAGTCTATAAAGTACTACTAAAGTTTGCTAAACTACAAAGTCCCCGGCCATACTATATGATCATTGAAATGATCAATTAAGTGAAGCTATATCTGGCTTCGGCATAAGAAGTATTTTTAAAAGAGTGGCTAACAAGTTTCTTGCTGATTCTTCTCGCGGCTCGACTCTTCCGAATCAGTGGTAGCTTTTTAGATATTTGACGATTCAAAAGGTCTTGTAAAAGTCTACTTGAATAAAATATCATTTGAATTTGAATTTGTGGGACGTGTTAAGATGACCTACTGCTATCTGACGTCATCCACGGAATCCCACGACTAATATCACTCAGTAACATTAATTAGGATCCACAATTATACGTGCCTTTTGAAACACGGCGGTGGTCGGATATTTGAAAAAAAATGGGTAGCCCATCTATCACCCCGCCGCGGTAAGAAATGCTTAACCTAGCGATTAACTCAAATGACGGCGGCTAATTAAGCTACAACCTCCTCGCATGGGATTAGGCCGATGATGCAATATATTTTTTATCCTCTTCAACATTTGTGAAGGTTCCGCTTCTGTATCAGTAATGCTTTTATAATGCATGCTAGAGATGTCCCGAACAGTAATTTTACCGAATATTGAATAT
The DNA here is from genome assembly GCA_024363005.1 of Charaxes varanes. Classification (NCBI taxonomy): domain Eukaryota; kingdom Metazoa; phylum Arthropoda; class Insecta; order Lepidoptera; family Nymphalidae; genus Charaxes; species Charaxes varanes. The sequence continues at coordinate 1,487,734 of JANCMC010044246.1, read as the reverse complement.
CCGAACATTCGATAATTTTCCAGTCCCGTTTCAGTACAGTCAAAAAAATTCAAGTTTCAGTACAGTAAACTGTAACGTGTATAAAAATTTCACTTTTTACTAGTTCATAACAAAGCAGCAACGTTTTTAAGCCGGTAACTAAGTAGTTACTTTGGTAGCAATGCCTACTTTGTACAAATCGATTTTTTTAATATAAATTTAAGCGCAATCCAATATTTAAACTAATATTGTAATGTTTTGATTCTTCTTCCTAGCGTTATTACGGTTAAATACCAAGTTCGGCTTAGATTGTAGAGGATATGGCTGTGGGGCGTGTTAAGATAACCGATTGCCATCTGACGCCATCCTCGGGACCCCACGATCTCTACAACTTCATGTCTAATATCACTCAATGACATTAAACAGGTCCTACTGTTTTACGTGCTTTCCGAAACATGGAGGAGGTCGTATGTCAAATTTAAAGCCCTTGTAGATGGGTCACCCATCTATCTACCGGTCACAGTAACAGCTACTTAACTTAGCGATCGACTCAAATGACAACCACTGATTAGGGCACAAAATCCCCATTGGAATGTTTTGATGATAGAATAAACTTAATTCTAAGCAGTATGTGTAACATTCAAGATCCGGTATTCGGCATCGAGTTCGTAATATTGTCGAGCAAAATAAGGTCGAATACCGAATAGTAACTGAATATTCGGCGCATCCCTAACGTAAACACGTTTCATCGGTATAACCACGATGTGATTGTTGTAATTTGCGTTTGGTTTTTACTGCCTATTAAAAAAGAAATACTGAACCAAAATCTCCAAATGACGGCAAAAAACAGCTATTTTGCTGTCTGACTTTTTCGGCCTAAATTACTATAATTAAACTAAATTAGGTACATTCCTGTATTCTTCTTCTTAGCCTAGCGTTATCCCGGTTAAGTACCAGGGTCCGCTTAAATTGCAGAGGATTTGGCTGTGGGGCGACTTAAGATGACCGATTGCCATCTGACGCCATCTTCGGGACCCCACGATCTTTACAACTTCATGTCTAATATCACTCAATGACATTAAACCGGTCCCACTGTTTGTAGATCCTATTTACGTTCTGAGTCAATATTGATTTTATTTAGTGACAAATAGGAAAGAGACAGAAGGGTGTATAAATACTTTAATTTTAATGCCTAAATTAGACGTGAAATAACATTTTGTCACTTTCTTTTAAAATTAAGGTTTAATTAATTATTAATTATATTCTTCGATTTAATTCCAGCTGAATATTCGTGCTATTCAAAGAAAGTTTAAGACTTTAATAAAAAAATAGAGTGTCCGCGACTAAAAAACAATGTCTGAAGTCCGTACTGTGATATAAAAATAACACTTTTTAAAAATTCTGTCTTTCCTTCTATTTTTCGGGGCTATTTTCGGAACGGCTTATTCGTGTTGGGTCGGATTTCCAATAGAAAATGGAGGAAATAATACGGCTGAACAATGGATATTTATATAATACTCAGGTTGTCTTTATTAATATTAAAAAACATTAAAAATACGCTAAATTATTTATAGAGTTTATAAAAATCTGTCAATGAAAATGAGATTTAAACATGAAATAACTTTTCATTAAATTATTTTTAGTGAATGTTGAAATGTACGATATCTGTAACAAAAACGCAAATTAAATATTGTTGTCTGCCTGTTTGTTACGGGTAGTCTCCGAAATGGCTGGACCGAGTTCGACAAGGTTTTTACTAGCAGACAGATAATGTTACGAGGATTAACATGGCGTACTTTAATTTTTTTTAATCTCAAAGCTTAACTTAAATTTATACGCGGGAACATCGCAATTGTACGTGCAAAATATAGTTTCGACTAAGTGACAGATACATAAATAGATGGGTAACGTTACATACCATGGCTATTACTTTATCTTGTTCAATGTAGCCGATAGTGAAAACTCAATAAGTTTTTGGGCTATTGCTCTTTATTATCGGAACCTTTTTAAAAGGAGTCGGAACTAATGCTCAGACGGTGGAAATGACAAAGGAAAACATAAAATTATTCGTTCAGAAAAAAGATATTGAAAGAGGTCAGGCAAAGTTCGTTTTCGACCCTGATATTAAAGTATGTTAGAAAATACGCTATTCAGTGTTTTATAGCTTGGTTGGAAACTACTTTTTCGCCAAAAGTCGTATGTTTTTTTTTAATAGTTTTTATAGCTTAGCTCTAACTTAATGGAGGAGAACAGTTTAAGTTATTTTATATTTTGTTATTAAAATACTACTACTTGATCCGATTGCGGTGTTTTATTTGAAAGAATAAGTAATAGAAGTCAAAGAAGTTCTTAATAAAGGCTGTATATAATATATATCCACGTATATATAGTAATAAATATTCGCTAATATCGGGGCCAAATATAGCTCAGTATTTGTATATTTTTGACCTTGAAGTCTACAAAGTTCTACAAAACTTTGTGAAGTTACTTACACAAAGTTCCCAGCTACACTACATGATTATTGAAATAATCATTCAAATGAAGCTTCAGATTAACACGCGGACAAAGACGCGAAAAACAGCTAGTAATATATAACGCTTAGAAAAAATCCAGCTATTTGGTTTAATAAGAATATCCAAAAATCAAAGTCCTTTGGTAATACCAATCTTGAATCGATGTTACTATCTGCCACTGACACATGAAGGGCACATGACGTTATTTGACGTAAGATTAAATTTAGCTTCACATTAAAGGTATTTTCATATAAAAATTATTCATATCATCGTCTAAAATGTTTCGTCTTGTGTATAGTCGACCAAGAAATTGGTTTGCCACGCTAAGGTCGAATGTCGTTTGCACGTCAATTAGTTAGAAGGCTTATTTTTGCTTGTTATGCATTATGTTAATTTCTCAAAGTAACCCTTAACAAAATTTTCTTTAATTAGGAGCTGTCATCCAAAATGGTGAAGCACTTTCTTGGTCGACTATACATAAGGTAAGCGAAGATAGTCCCCGTAATCGTTTAACATTTAATAAAATCACTGTAAAGGGGCCACCCCTAAATTACGTCAGACGTTGCGTTCGATTTCTTTGGCGCCTTACACTAAGATGTTTCAAATTAAAAAAGTGCGCGGCAAAATAATTGCGGCGCATTTATAAAAAGGATTAAAAACTCATTACTAATCGCAAAATGTTTCTTATAGGAAAAACAACCTTTGGGTGCATTTAAAGGCGAACCAAATCGTCCATTTCGAATAAGTGGGATGAAAAAAATATTGTTTAAGTTTTATCATTTTTATCTCAATTGTGCTGTTTAAAACTTTTTACTTTTAAACACTGTGTTAACTTAGTTTCTTTTTAATGTTTCGAAATGAAGGCGGTAAGTGACTGCCGACGCCCATGGACATTTGCACCACCAGAAGGCTCGCGGATGCGTTGCCGGGCTTTATTGACGAGATTAGGCCACCGGGAAGTCTCACAAACCGTAGGAAAATTCGACAACAATACCATCACTTGATGTGACAGATTTGCCGCCACTTTACGCCAGTCTGTTGTGTGAGAAAGACTTACTGGTACTTAGACGCATCGGCCCAATTTTATTCTCCCAATTTATCGCCTAAAGTCATAGTATTGATGGTATTATAATATTGATCTATGTTCAATCAATCAAATAACCATTTTAGTATAAAAAAACCCCTCAGCATTGTGAAACTTGCGCTATACATAAATCAGAACAGTAACAAACAGTGCTTTGGTGTGGCATATTAGTGTTGTGTCATTTACGTTACATTATTGCACAAATCTTGCAAATTTTATTCGTGGATTGGAAAATTATTCCTACTAATTTTAATTTTTCCAGCTTGTCACGGTTTTGCAAATTTCGCAAGTAACGCCTGATTCTATCAAGTATGCAAACTATTTTTGCAATCTAATGTAATATTTCGGTAATAAAGTTAGTGTGCCGTATATGTAGTTTTTTATAAACTACTTATTATTTCATTGAAAGTCCCATCAAAATGAGGGTAAATTAATGTATTCCTGCGGGCAGATAAAATTTCCGTAGAGAGACGGAAAAACAATATAGATATTTATTTAGTTGTGTAAAAAATACAGGTTCGACTAAAAAAATACACGTTTGACCGTAAATCTAGTTATTTTTAAATGGGTTTTTAGTAATTCGTGATAAGAATTGAAATATATAACGGTTAAGGAAAAAAACGATAGCCGAATTCGGAGGATTTGAATTTAAATCGAGAATGTTGAACCTTACAAACTGGTTTTTGGATTTCGAACTATATATTTTTTGTCTCTAAGCAAAATTTTAACTGTATATTATTGCTAAATAAAAAGTAATAATACCTCTATGGTATTAAATAGTGGACTCGACAGAAGTTATCTTGGCCGAATTTAGGCCGAATTTTTACACTTACTAGCCAATTAACCAATTGCCTTTAGGTCTTTTTTCTTAAAACGTGACACTGGCCGAATGTATGAATAATTTTACATGGCACGTCAGGCAAAGATCTAGCACAAACATCATCTATTTGCAGTATTCTGTAGTCTCGAACAAATCTACATTTTTTAGTGTTTTATATAATGGTTCCACTTTTCCTTGCTTTATTTTATTTCAAACCGTCTCTGATACAAGGGGAATGAGACAAAAACAGAATTTTTATAGAGTTTGAGCGAGACTAACGAATAACAATTGATTTATATGCATAGATAGAAAATAGGTCTAGGTATGATTCTATTTGGTTAAATAGAATATTAATTGGTGAAGTATGTTATATTTCAGCATTGGTGTCTATATTAATTAGTTGCAATTATAAACAATAGAGATTTCGTACTGTTTAGACAAAGAACCGTTTTCTTAATTCAAATTTCGAAACAGACTGTTCCCATGACCTCAATTAAAACTGCACAGTTATATTTTTTAGCAAAAAACGATTAAATCTCCATAAAATTATTTCGCTTGTACACATTGGTTTAATTTTGGTTTCTTTTAAATAGTAAATTAAATTTTCTTTGTATATATACGAGTATGTATGTAATGCTGTGTATTTTTATTTATTGTTTGAAATAAGTAAAAAGTTCCTAAGTTTAAATAAGATGAGAACCGGAAAACTGCAAGCCTAAACCAGGAATACAACAAATGCGTATTTTTAAACATACATCTTTACTATCTGGTATTTTTTTCAGTTTCTTACGCGTAAAAGAAATTTAATTTCTGGTAGAGTTGATATTCCGGACTTCTTAAAGTTCGTATTATTTCTTTGGGAAAACTATTTTTCTGCACTCGTAGAAATTTGCCTTATGGCCTTTTCTGCACCCCTAAAATTTTGTAGGCACTTTTGCTTGTTGATCTGTTGAGCATTTTAAATTTGATTTAGAGAGAATA
>JANCMC010044246.1:1431585-1482257 GCA_024363005.1 Charaxes varanes | reverse complement strand
TTCTGCACCCCTAAAATTTTGTAGGCACTTTTGCTTGTTGATCTGTTGAGCATTTTAAATTTGATTTAGAGAGAATATGAGTATCATTTGTTACATAAAACCATAGGAAAATTAAATCCGCTGTAACTAATAATTCTCTTATTAGGCGTGTTAAAAAAAATTGACTTCGTTAAAGAATAATAATAAAAAACATTGGTTGTCTGTGAAGTCGATAATAAATATGTAGATAATTTTACGCGATAACGCCGAACGCTGAGCGTTCGTGCCTCTCTATCGCTTGTTTCGCGCTCTCGCTTGCATGCTCACCTCGGGCGGAACGTGACACTTTTTCATTCGTGCAGGCGGCGTTCATCGATTTATAAGACGGTATCACGTAAAAAAACTGCTATTAGTCGTAGAGACTGAAGAGGAACTTAAAAGTTGTGCTTGTATATGACATCAATTGATTAATTATTATTAACCGCGCTGTACAGGCATCGCGCGTGTCACAGTTTGATAAGGTCGCCGGTTGTCGCTACTCGCTAGCTTCTGCGCGAACTTTTATTTGTCCGTTGACCCGGCGCGGGTGCTGCGCTGGCGCACGTATTCTCCATTCCTCATATGTTGGCGTCGGATGACGGAAGTCACATCTGATTTCGTACAGATGTTTTTTTAAACCGTTTCCCGAGATCTTTCTCGACGATTTGATCGAAGATAACTAATCTCCATTGGCGCGTGTGGTGTTTTATAGTTTAAAAAAAAAACTAATATGCAAATTTTGGTATGTATTAGTTGCTGATTTATTATTATGTTTTATGTTTTTGTTCTTAACGTTGTGACAAGGGTTTTTACAGTAAGTTAAAGGTTGTGTATGTTTCTCACCTATTGTTTTTTGCCAAATTGGAAGCTCTGCCCACGTATATAGAATAAATTTATGCATTTGATTTTGATAAACTGTTATGCTATGAATATTAAGATGGATGTAAATAAAATTCTTATTATGAATATAGAAACAATTAAAGAATAAATAGAACAATTAAGTAAAAGCTTTAAAGATCTATAACCTCAAATTGTGTTTTCAAAATTCACACTTTTTTATAATTAGGAGGAAATACGAAAGAAAATAATTTTTATCGTTTGAAAGAAAAAAAGAAAAAAGATTCATTTGCCATTTCTGTACTGGCAGTCGCAATGTTAAGAACTATTTGTAACTTGTCGTTTCCACAAATAATAATCACAGCGACTACGGCCTGCGTACTAACTTCTAGCTCAGACTTTAAATTTAAAAAAAAAATGTACTGCAGTTATTCGATACGAGATGACTTCAGTTGTTAAAAAGCCGGTTAGAATGGTAATTAAGATAATTTTTTTAATAATATTTTTAGTAAAATTAAAACTTTCATCATTTTCGCCAAATTAAGGGGTTACAGAGGATAAATTGCATACAATCAATGGAAAAAGTGCACATAAATATGCAAATGTATCTTGCTGATTTTATTAAATATATGAAAAATCGTATTGTAACGAAAAATCTAATTCGCGTCGAGGAACAATTGAAATTTTAAATTAAAGTGACTTTAGACCACAAGATACTTAACTAGTCCCATATGAACTCTATATGAATATTGTGTGTACTAAAGGATGGGCGCCGAGACCAGATATTAACTGTTATAGCAATCATTTTAAGTATAACGATGAATCTTTAATAGGAATGTGCCCTAGATAAGTTCCGGCGAGATAATAATAAAAACACTACACATTAGAAACACATAAATGAAAATGAGGTGACACTTTTACTAATACATACATACAGTACACACTAGATAAAACTTGCAAACTTCCTCATTAATAATTTTATAAATTGTCTATGGCTGTATAACATTGGTTTTAGAAAGAACCCTGTGAGTTACAGTGATATATGTACATGGAAATCTTGGATAGGTGTTTTATAGTAGATTTTTGCGCCGTCTGGAAAGTGAGTTATAAATGCACGAGTGTTATGTTGGTAAATTAACACGAGTGCATTTTTATTATCAGCCAGTATTCGTTTGATCCAGTGGATACATTTTATATGAAATTGTAATTTAAGGAAGACATTAAACCTCTGTTGTAAATTTATATCAAAATAAAATACAGCGCAATAATAACATTTCGTACAACATTTCCGCACTGTTTCGGCTTCTAAGCAGAAAATACGCCCTTTGTGATCGGTTTTGTAGTGAATAATGATAATATTACTGCATAGTTGAAAGAAAAACATATTTTTAGTTTAGGTTTACTACACCGCACCAAGCAGCATTGCGTCGTACCGCATTATATCATAACCTTTTGGCACTGCTCAGTAACTTTCAGCATTGTCGACCTACTAAACTTAAAGCATATTGTCAATAGTTCTTTCAAATCTCGCGTATGTAAGTTGCTGGTAACTTCTAGTATAATCGTCAGTGTTATCAAATGTGATGTTACGGAACTCTCGGCGTGTTAATCAGTTTCACGCGGTTGAATTTTAAAAATAAATTAATAACAATTTAAGAAGCATTTTGAGTGCCTTAATATTTCATTACCCACTTAGTATTATTTTGTTTTGTGAAGTTATCGTTGTTGTTTGCGTGTGAATTCATGTTTCTTTTCATTACCCAGTGTGTTCACTGTTTTAAAAGAGATATTTAATATTTTTTACCAACTACAAAAATTTTTGCTGTCATATACCAGCCACATGAACGTAGGTTTTTATTCACATCGTTTCTTTTGTTACAGTAAAGGCATAAAAATGGTCTTAAAGGCGAATATTTCGTTATGCATTTGTTTCTTCATTATAAACTTATGGACCTGGACGAGAGGAGAATTGTTCACAGCTATATCCGACGTCGAGCCATTACTAGTGACGCACAAGAGAATTATAGATGATTTGGACGACTACATAACTAAAGAAGAAAAGAGGATATCGGTTTTGAAAAGGTAGGTATCGAATATTTTTTTTAATTACAGTGATCCCCCTAAAACACGGTGCTATTAGGACACATTAATATTATTCTATAATATATATAATATTATATTCTGCGCATTCGGGGTCGTACGAGCGCGTTGTACGAGAATAATCCTACAACGCGTTTTCGTATAATGCGAAATAAACGTACAGTGTTATAGGAGGGATTACTGTATAATAAACAATTTATTCTTCTTATTTTCTTTCCATATTTTAGATGCGTTTTAAAAAACTGCCTTTTATGCCACGAGTAGGAAAATATGTTTAAGTCATGAAATAAGTTGTATAAGATTGTGGTGACTTTGTGTCTACGTGAAGTTTTCTGTATTATTATATACAAATTATACCTCGCAACTTCGCGTAATCTACTCCTCATCACTAAAGGGTGTAAAAAAATAGTTTTTGGATAAGGATTAATATCGTGTTTATAAAAATACCTTCGCAAATAATGCATTATATTAGAAGAAATTTGGTTAACATAAAAAATGTTATAGTGAGCCTGCATTAAAAGATAGACATTCGCTGTCGCAGACTTTTATTTAAAACTTTTAAAGGGGAACAATTTTGTCATACATGACTTTTGCGAAACTTTAACCATATACGCAGCGGAAGCTCTCAAAAGTGAAAAAAACCCCGATTTTGTAACATTTTTCATTGGTGCTCCATTCCTATTTGTCCTGGCGTGATGATATATAGCCTATAGCCTTCCTCAATAAATAATCTATCTTGCATTGAAAGAATTTTACAAATCTGACCAGTAGTTCCTGAGATTAGGCGTACAGCAAACAAACAAACAGCTTTATAATATTATAGGTAATATAGATTTCATCTTGCACTTCTTGACGTGGATTTTTAAATTCACATCTTTACGATTATTTTCCGTAGGTATTTTACAAATAGCAAAGGTTAATTATTACTTATTATTGGCGTATAAAATGATTTATCTCTTTAGTGTTGCAGCATTGCACCGATTTTCCCTCGTATTCATTCGCGGATTAAAGCAAAGTAGTTTAGTTTCTCATTTATGCCTACGTAGCAAAATTAACATTTATCCATTAAATACCTTTCAGAGAAATCTTCAGCGATGACGTAAAAATATCGTTATCAGCATAGTGACCTAGCATGAATATTTATCGGCTTTGATGGAAAAATACTGATTTCGTTTTCCATCTCGCATGGCGAGCCCCAAAATCAATACTGTCATTGATAAAGTTTAATCGAATTGCTCGTTTATTGGGTTACTGCCTACACGTGTTTTTCATTTGTATTATATAATTATAGTTTGCGGAATCTAACACGCCTACAAATGAACTTATATTTGTTTATAGTAGCCTTAAAATCCCCTTATATTTTCCTCTTGAAATCCTAAATAAACCGTTAATACAGAAAAACAAAACTTAGTATAAAAACACATAGAGTACATTTCATCCCAAAAGTATATTGAGGTCCGGGTAAAAATCAAATAAAAATTAAATTTACGCATAACAGGATTCCATAGTCATCAACTATCGACCTTCTTAATAGCAAGCAGGCATGTATCATAGAAAAATAAATTCATATACACTAGTGATGTCCTCTTTACGATCAATGTATTATAACTTGATTTTGTTAAGCGGTTTTGTAAGTTTAGCGGCATATAACGTAACCGAAACCCTTTACGATGGATAAATCATTTTGAGCCCAAATATAATCAGCGCGGGCTAGTAAAACTGTTAGAAGTGGGCTTTCCATATTTTTTATAATTTGGAGACATTATTAAAACATAGATTTAAATGGTTTCACTTAAGTAAAGGCATGATGTTTTTATTACTTTACTAGAGAAAAAATATGGTCGAATGAATGTATTTTTTAAAACTCGATTCTTCTTATATTTTTAGGCGATATGACCAAATATAAGCATTTAAACCTGTGTTATAAATAACATTATATGTTACTTAGTTTACGTTACATAAGTTTTATTCAAAAACGGTAACGCCGTTCCAAATATCATTGATAAGAAATCCAGTCATTTATTATTCACTTAAAGTTATTACGTATAAAGTGAGGAAATTTTAATGAAAAACATTTTCGAAGGAAAAATTAAGGTTTAAATAACCGATTGTTTTATAGAGACTGTCCTAATCAAACCTCGATGCGTGGTGAGCGTATAGATAAGTAGATAAAAGGTGATGTTTTAATGGTGATGGATGCTTACAAGTGCGGTGGGCGGCGAAGGCGAGTATCGGGGCTCGGTTGCGTTTGAGGGCCGCGGCGGGATCACGTTGTGAATCGCATGCCGTTGCGTTAGGGGCACTGCAACAGTCAAAACAATTATTAATAAAGAGTAAAGAGCTACAGATTTTTTTACTATCACAGCATAATATGTAGATAATGTATATTTTATAAAAATATTAGCATTTGCATACCTCTATCCGCGCAATTTTCGTAAAATGGTACCGTTTTCTCTTAACATATTAATGATACTAGTTTATACGAGTATGATAACTAATTATAGTAGAACTAAAACTCCAAAATGTTATCTTTATTTAATAAAAATCCTACAAAATGTAAATATTAAAGGCAGTATGACTTCATTTAGATAAATTAAAATTCCTTTAGAATACAAAACTAGAAATTCTATAAATATATAGTAGTAGAATAACGGTTCGCAGTAAATAGAAAAATGAATAAAAATAAGTTTATTAGTGCATTACAAGATACAGACATTATAATTTTCGATACGAATCGCATTAGTTAAGAACAGTGAAGCAGTAACTTACTACTGCTACATTAGCACGACAACTGTGTAATGACAATAGGTTAGTTTCCACTAAAAGAAATCGTAACAAATCTTTGTTCTGAATTGTTGACATAGGTTTAAATATTACATAATTCACGTTAAATTACTAAAATATGTCAAATTGTTTAATATTTTTTAATTATAAATCTATCTGCCTCTAAAAGCTAATGTGGAACCTTCCCTCTGTAATCCGAAACCGTCGGATATTAAGCGTGCGCAAAGTTTCTGTTGAATTTGGAAAATTTGAAATATTGAAATTTGACAAAATCGTTCAATTCAACGCTAGTTTTATGAAGTAGCTTAAATAAATGTTAGTCCGTCGCTCAACTAGCCCACTACAGCTTCTGCCTCTAAAAGCTAATGTGGAACCTTCCCTCTGTAATCCGAAACCGTCGGATATTAAGCGTGCGCAAAGATTCTGTTGAATTTGGAAAATTTTAAATATTGAAATTTGACAAAATCGTTTTATGAAGTAGCTTAAATAAATGTTAGTCGGTCGCTCAACTAGCCCACTACAACTTCTGCCTCTAAAAGCTAATGTGGAACCTTCCCTCTGTAATCCGAAACCGTCGGATATTAAGCGTGCGCAAAGTTTCTATTGAATTTTGAACAATGAAAACTTTTCGCCGAGCCGAAAGCGGAAAGGTTGCATTTCATTTCACATTTTGATCAAAACTTGAACAAAACAGTTTCACGCCTCCACATATTATATTAAAATAGCACAATGGATTCCATTGTAATCGCCGAGCGTCCCTGTGGATTACGATTTTTTGCTGTGATAAAAATTTTAGACTGTCTTCTTGTGACGACTTATCATGTCACCACTCCATAAACAGAGTGACTGGTGAGACACTTAGAAATACTTCAGGATGGTACTCGGTACTCGATTCGCATATAATTATGTAATAATTATATAGGTATTTAATTTGTTAAAGACCAAATTTCCTTAAAATTTGTTAAAGTGTGACCTTACGTTATGTGCTTAATTTGGTGTTCGATAAATATCAAGTAAGTAAGAGAACATTCTTCCATTCTGTAGGAGTTACACGTATACAGTGTATGAAGGAAATGTTTATCTTAAATGGATCTACAAAAAAGCCCGCAACAGTACATATCTATCTTTCATGTTTAAGCCATTAACGCCAAAATAGTGAACTATTATGGAACGGGAACAGGAAAGGAAATGGAAACACGAACGGAGACAATATTATAGGATAAAAGAATGTAGTAAATAGTAAGTAACCCAACGTTGCAGAACAGCGTCTGTCGGGCTTGCTAGTAATACATAAAAAAAAATCTCAAACATGCGCGGAAAAAGTGTACTAACGAAACTCAAATTTGAGAAAAAAAAAACACGCCTGTAAACTTGTATGAAATTTCATTATTGTCGTGTTTTTAAAATTCAAACAGGGGACACAACTTACCTACAAAAATGATTAAGAAAATGGCACCACTATTTCACTCTATTTATAGCCCTTAGGCCAAAATATCCACCATGTTTCGGAAGGCCCGTCAAAAAGTGAATCGCGATTATGACACTGCGTAATATTGTAGAGTTTGTGCGGGTTCCGGGATGACGTCACACGACAGTCATCCTCTTAACTCGGCCTACAGCCACATCTGCAATTTAAGCGGACCCTGTTACTTAGTCGTATGGCCATAACGGTAGGAAGAACATTGGTATAAAATATCTTTGAACTTTTAGGTGGTAAGCGGGTAAGAACGTCCAATTTAATTTGGCTTTGGAAAGTATGGATTGAAATCCTAGAGACCCAGTTTCAAATCCCGACCCTTTAAGGTTAGAATAAGTAGTGAAAAGGATATATTAAGCGAACGAAAACTATTGCATTTATACAATTCTCTAATTAAAAATGTACGCAAACACAATTTATTATAATATTAATTAAATTTATTAAGATTCAAGTCACACCCGTTTTAACATATGTCTCAACAACTGCGAGGAAAATCTAAACCGCGCAAATAATTAAATAAATAATAAATTTTATATGTGTTGATAAAAAGGCGATACATGCGACCAACGAAAAGCGTTGCAAACTAATTAAAAACATCAATTCCGAGACTCGGGTACGGAAATATTTCAAACGCACGCACACACGCACGCGCCACTACACATTTTCTTATTCCGTTTAATAATTGGCAACAGGATTTTGTACGATTAGCTTGTTGGAACTACGATGATCCAACAGGCTTATGTTACGATGCGCAATGCTATATTATTATATCTAGGAAAACTAGAATTACTCGATTTTTCATTATTACTAGCGGACCCGGCAGACGTACTCATGTCAAAATTTTGGTTTGTCTGCTATTAGCCAATCAACCAGTCTCCTTTAATGCATTTTCCATAAAACGTGACATAGTATGTTTTATGAAGGAATTTTACATGACACGTCAAAAGTTAAGTAGCGACCAATTTTGCATTTTTTAGTATTTTCAATAATCTTTCAAAATTTCCTTTTTTTTTCTGCCTTTTAAACTTTCTCTGCAATAAGGGGAATGAATCGATACAAACAGAATTTAAAACGGTCCAGCGTATTTTGAGTTGTAGCGGAACTAACGAACAACGATTTATTTTAATATAAGTAAACAGATATAGATAACTATAAACTATAAAGTATATTTTAATACGACTTTAATTATAAAAATATAGATAAGCGAATAAAAGTAAAAAGTAAAGATAAATAAAAACCATAAAGATTAAGAATGCTGACAGATGAGCCGTGATTGGTTGTTGCCACAGGTTATTAAATAATCTCGATTGCCGCCATTTGCCAGCTCTGTGATGGCGTGGAGGAATAGCAGTCTATTAGATCATCTATAAGGTAAGCCCTACTAGTGTTACTTAGCTAATAGTTCAAGCAAGTGGTCTTTTTCGAGTGAAGAATTTGTAAAATAAGCCTCAATAATTCTATTATTGCTAGCGCACATAAAAAGAGTATACAAAAATAATGTGTCCCCGTATCTGAATAATAAACAAATGGTTAGTTCGTGAATCTTTGTTCAGGAACGGCTATTTAGCAAGTTGATGTATGGAAAAAGGTGGAACGGGAAATGTAAACAAAGAGGGGTGGTTAATTAAGCAGGACAGTGGCGGAGCAGTGACAAATGAAAGACCTCGCTTGGTTAGTTAGAGCTTGACCACGTAATTCAATATACTAACCGCTAGTTTTCAAATGCCAATACATTAACAATACAAGTATTAAGATTATTATTAGTGAATCGATTGATTTCATAGTGAATTGTATCTTGCACATAGCGTCATTTATTACATGACATGAAATATGTGAGACTTAAGAAGTGATTGTCTCTTCTCCCTCTTGTCTTAAAAAGTGATGGACTATTCTTCGGTCTGTATTTTGAAATGTCTAACAACTTTAGTATGCCTAAAATCCATATTGTTAGTTTTAAGGTATATCGCTTTAAGCGTAGTTATTAAAAATCAAGTTATTTTTTGTAATGTTAGTTATAATTATAAATAAAACTATAAAAGAAGTTGTATTGACTGATCGTCAGTATGTAATCTGTGTTAAATGTCAATAACCATAATGCCGGTGCCAGACATAGCTTCATTTGAATTATCATTTCAATGATCATGTAGTGTGGCCGGGGACATTGTGTAGCTTCACAAAGTTTTATAGTACTTTATAGACTTCATGGACGAAAATGTACAAAAACATTGAGCTATGTGTACCCCGGCATAATAATAAACATTACTTAGGGCTAATGTTATTGTCGGTCGTAATGGCGGCACCAATAAAATATCTTCAGAAAAGTGCTACCATAATTGAGAATTGTAATAACAAATGCTATTGGTGGTTGTTATGATGGCAAAGAGATGGAAGTTGTGGGTCCTTGCAATATGTTAATTATCTTCTTCTTCCTAGCGTCATCCTGGTCTAGTACCAGGGTCCGCTTAGATTGTAGAGGATTTTGCAGTGGGGCGAGTTAAGATGACCGATTGCCATCTGACGTCATCTTTGGAACCCCCACGATCTCGACAGCCTCACGACTAATATCATAAAGTGACATTAATCGGGTCCCACTGTTTTACGTGCCTTCCGAAACACGGGGGAGGTCGGATATTTTAGTAGTATATATGATATCACTGACTTCACACCCCTGAAATATTATTTCTTTTACAGAACTACCAACAACGTACGTTGATGATGACAAGAACACAAAAGAAGGCTTTGATATTAAAACTAGATGTACAGAAACAGATCACTCTGAAAAAAATACACAAGGAAGCACCAATTGTTGGAAAATGAATGTTAAAAATGATCATAAACATTGCATTCTTAAGGATGAAGCTTCCACTTCTAAGGATAAAAAGTTACTGACTAGAAAACGTAAACGTAATGTTAGTGAGTGGTCCAGAATTAAGAATAAATTGCTCAAAAACTCTGGGAAAGCCTATGAAGGAACGAATACAAAAAAGAGGTACCCTCAAAAGTCTATTGGTCCCACTTGTGAATGTAAGATGAACTGTGGCAGTAAATTTACCGCGCAACAACGCAAAGACTTATTTGATTCCTTTTACGGGCTATGCAATCGAGAAAGTCAATGGTCGTATATAACAAGGCACGTTAAAAAAGAAGAAGTAAAGAGAATGACACTAGAACGTAAAAGTAAGCGTACGCAAACACTCAAATATTTTTTTCCCTTGGATGGCACAGAAGTTCATGTGTGTAAAAAGTTTTTTATAAATACATTAAATATAGGGGAATCGATTATTTATACTGCCATTGATAAAGCGAAATCAGGTAAATGCCTACAAGATCAAAGAGGAAAACATAAAAATCGACCTCGTAAAATGCGCAGTGATACAGAATCCAGTATTGTAACACATATTAGACTATTTTCTAAAGTAGATTCTCATGATACTAGTGATGGTTCTTATCGTCAATGTCTTTCAGAAGAACTTAATGTATCTAAGCTCTACCGTTCATACACAGATTGGTTTGTAAAACAAAATTATACAAACGTGGTAATGGCGACCCAACGCCAATATGAAACAATTTTTCATATTAAATTTAATTATTCTTTTTTTAGACCAAAAAGACAAATGTTTGTACCTGAGTTAATATAAGTAAATTGATCCTTTAGAAGGAAAGTATTTAAAAGAGTTGTCTACTAAGTGATGTAATATGTCTGAAAATTAGTATAATTTAATTTGAAAACAAAGTCGTGTTTGTTATTTTCCTAACACGATTATCCACAATTCATCAAAATTAAAATTTGTAACATGCCTACCTGAAACAGGTAAGCTACAACAATCAGGTAACGATGTATGACAAGAGAATAACAAACATTTATCATTTTGCAGACATTGGATTATATCCATTTTAGAAAAGTATGAGCAGATAATTAGATTGCAAGCGATATTATGTAGTCATTCGAGAATAAATGCTAAATTCACCTACCATGTAATAAAATTTCAGGAGCAGTTTTCAGTACTTCTCGTTATGGCCAACCGGTCATACTTATAGGCAATCGACGTTTCAATAAGAAATACTCGGATATAAATGGTCAAAGAATCAGATGGGTATGTGTGCGCGCACACAAGGGCTGTCAGGCAAAACTGGTTACCATCGCTAATATGATTGTCACATGCTACAATATACATACTTGTGATACAAATGAACCTTATGTCACTGACCGTCTCGACATTAATAAATAAATTCCTTTCACTTCATAGCAAAGTTTGTTTATTATATTTTATTCTACTTCCTTAAATCTAATCGATTTAAGGACAAACTACAACTCTTTGCCGTACATACCTATTCATCATTAAAAAATATACGTCTGAAGTCTGAACACGTTTTAAATGGATCAAGTTATAATGTAGGCAATGTTGATAACGCACTTGTACATGGAATGGTTCAAGAAAGTAAACTCAACTATTGACCTAAGATAAATTGACTTTAATATCATCAAAACAGTAGGTACATCGGAAAATTCTGAGAATATCGCAAACTGTTTCCTAATCCATTAGGAATTAATAGAAACTTAGATAAAATTCCCTTTCACCCATTCTTTACCTTTAAAGACTTAATTGGAAGAAAGAGGTACTGGTACCCGGACGCGCCGGCCCAATTCGGCTACAAGCATGGCGCTACCTCTAATTAAATATATTACCTCAATAGCTCAACGGTAGAAGTTACAGAAATCTACAAGGCACCCGGTTCGTACCTTGACGCCGCTGGGGTTTTATCGCATCCACTTCAAGTTTAGCTGGAAGAAAGGTTTTTCTCAATATATCTGTTCGCAATTTCGGCCGCGTGAAATTATTTTAGCGTTATGATATATAGCTTATAGCCTTCCTCGATACATGGGCTATCGAACACTGAAACAATTTTTCAAATCGGACCACTAGTTCCTGAGATTATGGCGTTCAAGCAAACAAACAAACTCTTCAGCTTTATATATAAGTACAGATTTTATATTCGCGTCTTCTGCATTCAATTTTTTTTTTAAAACAGCATTTCCCGTATTCTATTCCGGTACCAGGGTCCGCTAAAATTGTAGAGGATGTGGCTGTAGAACGAGTCAAGATAGCCGACTGCCGTCTGACGTCATCTCCGGAACCTCCACAAACTCTACAATTTTTTTAAAAATTACGTGCCTACAGAATCACGGAGAAAATCGGATATTTAAAAAACTATTGCTAAAATGGGTCACCCGTCTATCACCCGGTGGTGGCAAGAACTGTTTAACTTAGCAATCGTCTGAAAGCCGGTCAACGACTAAGCTACGACCCCCTCAAAAAATAGGCACAAAAATTAAATATTTTTTTTGTTTGTCATTATGAGTCGTGCAATTGCAAAATGTCGTCTCACTTAAGCATTCATAATGCTATCAGAGGCAAACCACAATATCAAATACCGAAGGGCTTGTAACGGAATTACATAACCCCTTATGCTTTCCATCCAGCCTCATCATGCAGTAAAGAACCTAGATTGTAATCAGTAATGCGCTAGACATGAAAAACGAAGCACAAAGTGTAATCCAGCCACATTATGAAGTCGTATCTTATATACGTTTCTTGAATGTGTTGGGAAAATTGAATTTAGTCGGTTTATCCGTCCAGTGGAAAGTCAATGGATATAAAGTTTATAGAATAGGCACTGTGAAAACAATAAAAAATAGTTCATTTCTTGTGATAGTTTGCTTAGTTGACGTTCTCTATTGATTTTGACAATTATTTTTTCTTAAAATGTCTGTACATGTAAAATTTTATTAATGTTAATTTCAAGAAAAGTCAGTCATGTATTATGAAAAATTTGAATCGAATATTTTCGTTCTGAAATAGTATTTTTTTATGCCTAATTTTATAGATGCTGCGAGAAGTGGGTGTTCACTACCAATGATATTGCAATATTTACTTTCTATCGAAGCTATTTACGGTTCCGTAGTCCTACAAAGTACCCGCACAGTTGTGCTCTGACCATCCGTCTGGCTGTCTCTCCGCCCGCAATGTGGCCTCCCTACAATTTACAAAATATTAGATGTAGAGACTTGCAATTATCCGTATTGATAGGGCATGCAAAAAACTCTTAAGGGAAACTATTTTCCAGCATAATCGGACAACAGTTGAATTTATATAACAAATCCTTTATCGAATTTGCAGTGCACAGAAAAACCGACTGTGGTTTAAGAAGCATTGAAAACGTTTCGTAAAAACAAAATTGTCCTTTAAATAACAGTTAAATAAAGTAAACAATCGCATATCATATACGGAAACCCTCTATATGAGCGTGTCCTGCCACACTCTTGGCCTATTTATTTCCAATTCAGAATTTAAATCACCGTTTATACCACATCTAGGTTTTTACATCTGTGTAGTATCCCCCAGAAATTGGTCGTTGGTCCAAGTTAGAAAATTACTTACATGCCAACGCAATTGCCATAAACCGCAAGTGAGGTATGGGCGAAGAAGTGACGCTTTGTGGTACCGCCGCCACAAGATTGGCAGAGACAATGTTTTACGCATTGCATCACTATTTAAAAAAAAAACAAGTTTTTTGAACTGAAACCTCACTATAGGAGACTACCCAGACTGACGAACCATCATTCATTGTTTACATTTACCTCTTTTTAAATCTGAGCTTTGAGCTTGTATATATTTATTTATTTATGTCTGGCTCAGGAAACTATAGAAAAAAACACATTTAATAAGACATCACAGATATACACTTCAAATTTCTTTATATGTTCGGATAACTTGATAACTTTAAGACGAGATAGTAGGCACTTTTAAGATGACCCTGCCTCGTCTAAGTAAGATTAAAGTAAAAAACCATGCGTATTTTAAACTGGCCTTGTTCAGCAACGTAAGTACGTGTCATGTCAATTATTTATGATTATACATTTAGAATTTTTAATTCTCAATAGCTCGGCGGTGGAAAGGATTGATTGCAATTCGCGAGGAGCTGTTACAAATCCCCACTCACCCCTTACAAAAGCTTTTACCCTTTTATGATAAGATTTTAACTTTTAAAAAGATTTCCTTTTTAATTTGTCAGTCATTGCAAGTTTTTTTTGACTTGCCAAATTTCATGATTCTAGGTCAACGGGAAGTACCCTATGGGTTTTAATTCTATTTTCGAATGTACTAGTATAGGAAATGTGACATAAACGACCATATCTTTTGATTGCGTATACTTAAAGGGTCGATTTTTTCACAGCTCCAAAAGATCGATAGACTTTTTAATTTTTTATTAATTTCAACTTTATTCTTCTATTTGTTTCTGACAAAAAGGGTCTTGACGGGCATACAGACAGACGCTGATGCCACGACAAATTTCCAGTTTTCGGGTATTTTCCTATATTTGTGCTAAGGTTCCTGCCAAATTTTATGATCCTGTGGAAGTACTCCGCAGGTTTTTGGTACCCTTTGTAAATGTATGAGAAATGAGACATAAATGGCCATATCTTTTGATTGCATACACTTAGCGGGCTGATTTTTTCACCACAGATTCACGAGACAGCAGACTTTATTATTTTGAGCAAAAAGATCTCGATTGACAAATAGACGGATAGACAGGCTTACGGACAACGAAGTGATCCTATAAGAAAGAAAGAAAGAAAAAGCATTTATTTCAAATGAGATACTACAAACAGCTTAAGATATTATATATATATATATATATAATTACAGATTAATTTGCCAAATCTATCATCGTCCATGATCGATTGCTGTGATGATTTTCCGTAATGCAATGTGCCATTAGAAGGTATAAAAGCCCACAAACGATTTGAGATTATATTTTAAGTGAGGTAAAGTCTTAAATCCTTTATCGTAGTAACTCCCAGGATCCTAACGTCTGATAAATGCACAAACCTGTTTTGAGGAACGGTAATAAGCTACGTTTACCACATTGTTCAATTTTATTAGGACTATTCCTATTTCTTTGCTGAAAATCCGCACCGTGAGCTTTGTGCAATAATTTAGAGCTTCAAAATTTCAACGGTAGAAGTGATGGAGTGAAATCCGCAAGGTACCCGGTTCAAATCCCGACAACCACGCCGTTGGTTATTAAAAGATAACTTACAGCTATAAATTAATATTAAAGGTAGTATAGGAAAGATAAAACGAATTACAACTTTCCCCAGATGATTTTGGAATAAGTTAAAAATTAAATAAAGAATAGAGAAAAATAAATAAATCAAGAAAGCTCAATTAAGCAAAATACAAGAAAGGTTAATAAATTGGTCTATTTGATCAGAGCAATGTTAATCATCAAAAGTTTGTCGTCGCGCAATCTTTTAAGATTAGTTACAAAGGAAAAGATAATATTTGTAGATTTACTTCTGGTATCTAGAGGGCTCTTTCACGTGAAAAACAAACCTTTAAAAAAACGTTATCAATGGATTTTTCTGTTTAAAATTATACTTACATAAAGCTTGTTAATTGACGGAACAGATTTCATAAATATTGTTTATTGTTTTATTAGTAATCCTACAGCGTTACAAGTACATTACAACAAGTTATACAGAGTAAAACATAAATAAAAGATATCAGGGTGATAAATTTATCTTTAAATATATTTATAAAAAAAAAATTTTTCTTTTTTACAATGAAAATGGAAACTATAGCCTTTATTATTCTCATAGTCAGATTACTTTGCGCCCACATTATCAAAGCCTTTCATAATCGTCAAAAAAGGGATGATCACGTCAGCATTACGCCGTGTATTGAAGTGCAATTGATATTTAATTTTTAAAAAGGCAAATTCATCATAATGCACTTCTTAAACTGGCTATATATGCGGACATTTGAAATATGTCTGCAATAAATCAAAATCGAAGCCTGGCTTCATTCAGTAGAAAACTGCTTTGGTGTGGAGATGCTTGACCTTGCTGACAGCGCCAAGTTTCTTGCCAAGTTCAGCCTTTAATTTGATGGAGTGTGGGAAACTAGCTAGACTAGACGAGATATTAGTGCTTACACGTTTAATTAATAGTACACATTGTGTCTAGAAACGATAAAAGGTGATAAATGGTTATGTTGCTAAATGATTAACTAGAAATAAATGAGCATCTTATTTCGTTTGCTTTTTTCTAATTTATTTATTAACAAGTTTGTATTGTTACCAATCAAAGAAATGCCTTTGTTAATTCAAATTCTGGTATCAATAAGGTGCACTTCGCGTGCACACACTTTTGTTATAAATAAAGTGCACTTCACATAGTGTTTTGAAACATATTCGTTTATAGTATATACATACAGATAATAAAAATTTTGGATACCTATAGTTGGGTTAGAAATATACAAATCATTTTAATGTCAATAGCGTATTTAACTTGGTATTACTCGACGACCTTGGCCTTCTAAAAGCGCTTTTCAATTATAACTAGGGATATTCATATTTCAAAGTCCTATTCATACTTGAGACGGCCTACGTTGATTTCTGCGGCGCTTCAAGCCTTCATAGTTGGGAGTTTCTTGGACGGTGAATATAACGGAACTCTATTGTTTGCTCATCTCTCTCTTAGTACCTTTACCCGGACTTTCTTGCTCCTTCAATTCGTAAAATATACTAAAAAAAAGATTAAAATTCCAGCCACCTTAAAATTATTAAACAGAAATTATTTATTACATCCGGATGAGATAAGACCTTGCATTTCAGAGGGAGGAATTCAAACAGTTCTTGGGACTTGTATTACCGGAGCCAGACATAGTTCAAAGTGTTTGTACATTTTTGTACATGAAGTCTACAAATTTCTTCTACAAAACTTTGGGAAGTTACACAAAGTCCCCAGCCACACTACATGATCATTGAAATGAAGATTCAAATGAAGCTATGTCTGGCTCCGGCATAATCCAAGTGTATGTTTAAAAAAAATATCAACTTGAGAGTCTCATCAATGTCGCAGTAATGTTGCGCTATTTTAATTTTTTTTATCTGTGACAATCGGGCAAAAAAACTTAAAAAATTATATTAACAATAATTAATGCAAAATAATTATCAATGGCTTTCCAAAGTAGTAAAATAAGAACGGATTTTATCAAGGAAATATTATCAAAGAAAACAACTATCACTAGTGTTATTGTGTTGGCAGTGAGCATTGAACCTTTTGTGTGACATCTCTGGCTACATTTATTGAGCATATTTTCATAATGAGCTATTTTCGCGCGCCACTGCGACGTCGTTACTCCACCCATGAAAGGCCAAGCGACCTTTTATGACATTCGCTAACAAAAACCTCGACAAATGGAGCGTATTCGTGAAAACATCGCGCAAAGAACGTTAAAATGTAGTATAATACATAATGTGAACAAACACACATCGAAAAGTATATATGTTTGTTAGGAAAAATATTCACCTTTATAAAAAATAAATTGGGATATGCATGACAGGCAAACTAGAAGCAGGAATAACCTTGTGATTCCGTTCCTGCGCCTGGGTAGGGTTCAGAAATCGTTTGTGGGCGCGAGTATACCCTCCTTTAACAAAATTCCAGATGCCATATTAAATCTGTCACTGTCATGTGCAGATGTCCATGGGCGTCGGTAGTTACCTATATGATGAACCATCTACTCGTTTGCTCCTTGTAATATAAAAAAAGAAGATGATCATAGATACAGGTCTTCGGATGACCCGGAAATCAACCCACCTCTATGTGATCTATTTTAGGCCTAAATACTAAATATTATTCTAATCTACAAGTACAGGTCCATGACAACCAGCCAATTTAAATCGCTTAGCATAAATTCGCAAAAAAATATTTCAAATTTGAAGCCCAGTAACTAGTAAATTCGAATTCGAACAAGACAATCTTCTAGATCCACTAGTAGTAAATAAATATCAAACAAGCTTACAAGTAAATTATTATTTAAAAAAAAAAGTACAAGTTTATAATATATATCAGTAATAAACAAAAAATTCCATTTGTGTAGTTATTACTTCTTTAAATTCGTAATATAATTCTTTATTTGTGTTCGGAGGTGGCATGAGATATTTAAAAGGATTCTTTAATTAGTGTATATCATAAAATATACAAAAATGCGAGTGATACAGGTAGTCGCCCACGCGGGGGGTATGCACGAGTGGTGTCAAAAGAAATTACATTTTTACGACGAGATGCAAACACTGTAAGTTATACTCTCGAATAATATATGTGGGTTAAGGCTGTTTCAGACTGCACAAAGTATCGCAGCGTTTTCAAATCTCAATTGTTTGTTGAAAATTCTAAATATCTAAGACTCATTGTGCTCGCGACTTAGTCCGCGTAAAATGAGGTAAAAAAATATATTTTTCAACAGAAAAATCGAAACACCTTGCAAGTTTATTTTTAGTAAGGATTATTAGAACAATGTGTATATTTAGGAATATACGCACGTTAAAAAAATGGAAGTATTTCGATTATACCGATGAGAAGTATAGATGCAATTTTAGCATGATTATATATGTATAGCCTATAGCCTTCCTCGATAAATGGGCTATCTAACACTAAAAGAATTTTTAAAATGGGAACAGTAGAGAAGCAAGCAGTTCAGAAAAGCAAGATTTTTTCAAATTAGCCTACAATGTCCCATTTCTGGGTAAATACATTCAATCTCTAGAGTCACTCTCTTATATACTGAGATATCCCGATCCATTACTTTTAAAAGTAAGATTTCTAAAATAAAATATTCTAAATACGTCTAAAATTTCTATTACTATATACTAAGAAATGGACTGAAAAGAGTTTCAGTCCATTTCTTAGGCCACCCTTTTCACCATTAAACCTTTATTAAAACAACAACATGAAATAAGAAATTCTTCTTATCCTTACTTACATATTTGCACTGAAAACTTGGACAAAACGACTTCGTTACATGCATTCGTAAATATATATATATATAGCTGTAAAAATACACACATCTTGCTATATTTTAAGTAGCGTATAGGGAAAGGCAATGTTCCGAAACCTCTCGTCTTTAGTATTTCGTATTGACACGTTCTTACGTCAATCACATAAAAACAGTTTAACTGTAACGAGTTTTTTGAACTCCATGTCCTTAATTAATAACAATTAACTGCCACGAGTGAGTGCAGTATTCACAGTTGAAGTGTAAACAGCGACAAGATGTAATTTTTTAATAAATACATAGAAAAACAGAGAAAACATTTATTTGACTACATCACATTATATACTTTTTAGTGTCAATTACCTTATAATTAGATATAGCCTGTAATTAATATATAGTGTAATGTCCCTACGGGACATGTTATACATACATAGCATTTTATTTACACATAATATTATTTATAACTTTCTAAATAATTAAAAAAGTTATCAATGATATATGTTTCGTTGGGTTCGATTTCTCGCCTCGAGTCTGGGTGTATATATTTAAATGTATGTATTTATATCTTCTTCTTATTCCTGGCGTTATCCCAGTTAGTACCAGGGTCCACTTAGATTGCAGAGGATTTGGCTGTGGGGCGAGTTAAGATGACCGATTGCCATCTGACGTCAAATACAATACAATACAATACAATACAATACAATACAATACAATACAATACAATACAATACAATACAATACAACACAACACAACACAACACAACACAATACAATAATAAAGAAAATTATTTAATGATATATTTAAAAACAGAATGTGTACAACACTACACTTAGTTTTAAAAACAATAAAAATTTTCAAACCAAATCTGAATTATTGCGAAAATGGTGATATCAAAAAAGTACCCGACTGAATTTGATGCGGGCTCTTCTTAATGCAGACTAGCAACTCTTGTAGACTTAGCATTTAAGTCGTCTATTAATAGTCGTAACGTAATATTTTATCACCAAATTATTATAATAATAAAATAATAATAATATACATATGATGTTCGTAAGTGCTTAAAAAAGTATGCATGATTAAACAATTTCGACTTTGACTATGAAACATTCATAATTAATGAAAATATTATAATCTCAAGAAAAATCTTATTACATAGTTTGCGCGCACAGGAAAATTGATAGAGAGAAGTATAACAAATATTTGAGATTACTTTTCGAAGAATTTTCAATAAGGAGTTTTATTAGCTTTAAAATATATTAGCCGGTAATGGTTTGGTCTCTGGTCGAGTGCATTGAAGTATGCTTCCAAGAAATATACTTTTATTAGCGAACAGTTTATATATTTTCTGTTGATTTGTAGTTAGTTTATAAGGTGATTAAGGCTCCCGAAATTGCAGTAGATCCAGAGAATTAAGGTCTTAATGGAGCAATAACAAATGTATAAGGTCTGATTTGTATACGCTGTCACTTATTTTATAACTAACAGGATGTCCACATTATGTATAAGTATGGGAAAGTCCGTAAATAATGACAAAGAATTGCAAAACAAAGGCAAAGTCGGACGTTCCTGGAAACAATCCACTTTGATCTTTTTGCGCAGTATCGGTCTATCAGCGTGATTGACACGCCTGGATGGAAGAAAAATATGGCTTTCAAGCCTTTATTAAGATTGATGGGCCCCGCCTCAGATCGGTATCGCCGTTTGCTTTTAACGTATAATCCGCTGTCTATTTTTAGATTGACACGATTATGTTGATCGCATTGTGATATTGTTTTATGGAAATTTGTTTCCTTAGATCTCCTGTGTGAATAGGAAATGATGTCAGCGTGAAATACTCTTTGGTGACTTTCAAAGAATATGGTATTCTATTTGAATAATTATTTTTCCATTTTTGTACCGTTATAATATTGGAAATTTTTAGAATTGTCTTGGCGTTTCTGGCAAGTCTTTATGATTTAAAATTCTTTAATCGACTTTCAAAATCGATACAAAATAATGTGGATATGCAGGAAATTACCCTAAATTTGATGTTTGGTTAAATGGAATTATATTCCCATGAAATAAATTTAAATGCGTTTCAAGAGAAAGGTTACTTGAACGTCGGTTGGTATTCCAGATGCCCGTTTTCTCTTTTATAGTTATCCAGTAATAAAAAGAAACACGCTAGAAGATAATATGTGCTGTGCTTGATACCGGAGCTAGACATAGCTCAAAAAGTTTGTACATTTTTGTCCTTGAAGTGCACAAAGTACTACAAAACTTTGTACAGTTACACAAAGTCCCCGGCCACGCTACATGGTCATTGAAATGATCATTCAAATGAATCTATATCTGGCACCGGTATAACAGAACAAAATTCGTCAATTTAAAAGTACAGGACCAGCAAATCAATCATGTAACATTTAATAAAAACAATTTTGGCGGCAAAATGAAATTGACAGAACGCTAATAAAAGCCCTTGTTTTTGCACTGACACATTTCCAATCAACGCTTTTTTGGCACTCGCAGATTTATTTACAAATATATGTGAATGCAACTGACAAGGTTGTGGTCTAATCAGTGGTCGGCATTTGAGTCGATTGATAAGTTATTTTGCTCTTGCTGTGGCCGAGTGATAGATGGGTGACCCATTCTAGCACTGGTTTATCTAGCAGATGCGTTGCCGGTCTTTAATGACGAGTTTAGGCCACCGGGAAGTCTCACAAACCAAACGAAACGCGACAATACCATCACTTGACGTGACAGCATTGACAGCCGATCTCATGTGACAAAGAGGTACTGGTACCCGGCCGAGCCGACCCAATTCGGCTACAAGCGTGGCGCTACCTCTAATTTTGCTAGTACCAAAAGCTGTCTAGCTGGATATATATTTTTTTCTAGTAAAAACATTATAACGATTGCGACTGTTAATTTCAAATAAAATTGATCATGATTGAAAGGCATAATCTTTTTCTGACTTCATTAGAACCAAAAACGGTCTTCAGCAATCTAAGAATTGAATAATAAAGTGTCAACATAATGCCAAACTTATAACCTTACTTCTTATCCGAAAAATCGAAACACCTTGCAAGTTTATATTTTGTAAGGATTATCAGAAAATTGTGTATATTTAGGGAATATATGTCAAAAAATTTAAGTGTTTCGACTTTTTTTGAAGAGAAGTATATTATGATATACAATGCGCAATTTTATATTTTCGCTTCTTCTCCTTCTTTTACGAGTTAATGAATACATAATATCTATTATATTTAGATGGTTTTTTAAGATTTTAATTTACATAGATTGTCGTTAGGAATACTAAAATTAATTCACAAGTGCCAAAAAGATATGGGAAATAATGTACAATTTGTAATCACGCTAGTTACTTGGACACCATCGAAGGATATACCAAAAGACTCACTAGTCCTTAAGATCGTCTGGTACAGCGATTTCGAACTTGTGGAAGGTGCTCTTATCTATGGGCGTCTTGGGTGTCTTCACTCGGAGGCGGTCTTTTGGCACTATCTCTGTGTAGCAGTTGTCCCATTCCAGATATTCTATCACGAGGAAGTCGCCCCTCATCATCTGTAAAGAATAAAATATTTCGACAATGTAAATTAGGTAACAAATAAATTAGCTCTGAACTATTTACATTACGCACTAAAAGAACGCTAAGGCGCGATTGACGTTCGCACACTTATTAGACATCAATATGTTTGACCGCACGTTTGTACGAACCAAGTTCGCTCGTATCGCGCATTCGCGATCTATTAGAACAATTCCTAAGTAGATTTGTCGGTGAAAGCTTAAAAACCAAAAATCATAAATATCATCAGATAACTTATCAAAGGTAATCGGAACTCATGATAATTTTTATTAAATCTACGCTTTAGGACGCATAAATATTGAGCGATTTGCTCCATTTAGACAAAGGAGAAAACATAACTGTTTTTAAATCCATCCACCTAACTTTATTCAAATGATTCTAGAGAACAAGCGATTTTTTTAAATTAGTCTATAATGTCCCACAGCTGGACAAAGGCCTCCCTCCACTCTTAGACCACTCTCCTCTATCCAGTGCTAAATCAACCCACTCCTATCCCGCAAAGGCGTCCAAGTCGTCGCGCCACCTCTTCCTCGGTCTACCTGGTCTACGTTGGCCATTGGTGGGATTCCATATAGTCGCAACATTGGCCCACATTCGTGCCACATGCCCAGCCCATTCCCACTTGAGCTTTGCTGACGTTTTTCCCCCATCCATTACTCCAGTGATGGGACACAGGGTAGTGTTTACAACTCGATCAGTCCTTTTTACACCTATTGTGCTACGTTCCATGGCTCTTTGGCAAACGTTGAGTTAGGACTTCTGCTCTTCGGTTGTGTTCGGTGATTTTCTGATCATCAGGCGTCGTCCTAATAGGACGCGAATACGCGTTGCGAGCAAACATAGATCGTACAAACGAGCGATCAAATATATTGATGTCTACGAAGTGTCCTAATTGAAAGCTACGCATCGCGCGATCTTCAATTTGGACTCTTCTTATACATCAATTTTTTTGATAGCACGTTCGTAAGAGCTAAGTTCGGTCGCAAGGAGCATTAGCGTTATATTAGGACAACGCCTTATACATTTACCAATTAAGGTATTTAGTCCCCATCTTATGGAGTATCATTGAATAACCTTTTAAAGTGAAGTCAAGGTTTTATACACCTTTTTATTATTAGTACCAATATCATGTAATTGGTCTGCTAGGTTAACTGTTTTCCTAGGTGGTCCTCCCTCTTTTTGGATGTAGAGGCTACTTTCCATGTAAATAGGATATGCTAAAATAACTTAAGAAAATTATTTTCAGTAAAATCGGACAACAGCTCTTGAAATTATTTAACAAATACCTTTATCGCTTATCAGATACGGAACCCTTCTACATTAGCGTGTCTTGACACACTCTTGGCCACTTTCATGTTATCAATACTCGATACATTGCAATTCTTAGGATATCGCTTATTGGAATCTACAATAAGGTATTAAAACAGAGGTTATTCGAATGTGAATTACAAGAAGTATAAGATCCTGGTCTGAATCTTTATTTTTTATAAATAATTATTTCACTTATCAAGATTTCTACGTCTACTGTAAGTCCATTTAATAGCACGGTGCTTTTATAATGCATTAATATTATTCTATAATATATTCAATATACAGCGCAGACACGATCTCTGTGGAAGTCTATGGAGGAGGCCTATTTCCAGCAGTGGACGTCAGCGGGCTGAAAGAAGAAGAAGATATACAATATTATATTATGCGCATTCGGGGTCGTACAAGCGTTGTACGAGAATAATCCTACAACGCTTTTCCTACCCTAAACCTACCGTGTTATAGGGGGCTTACAGTAAAAAATGTTATAATCAGATATTCAATTTCAAATAAGAGTTTACATAGGTTCCGTGATGGTGAACGTTAATGGACATAATCAAGGGATCTTTAAAAAGTTTAACCTGTATAGTCCCTAGTACCTAGGATCGTATCAAATCTAGATGCAGGAGGTAAAACTTGGAGATTACTTTTTTCTTATAAAAGAAGGAGCACAACAGAGAGCTCGCATATGCGTTACCGGTCTTTGAAGATGGAATATTCTCCACTCTTGGGTAGCGTTCTTCTCTTCCCTGTTAATTATAATGGACTAGGCACCCGTAAAGTGATAATACGGAGAACTAGGAAATTCGTGTCATCTATACCTTGTTCAGTGACACTTGAGTGAAAACCTAGAATTTGGGGAAACTTTCAATCTTTCATAAACAAATAAAATTTTTATCTTTCAGCTCAAGGCCAACTTTAAATCCAAAAGCAATCGTTCACTTAACCGTGACCCAACCAGATACAAAATTTAAACTTTTATTACCAACGGAACCTTACTGTGGTATGGATTTTTTTGCGGTTGATATAAAAGTAGGTCATATGAATTTCACGATGCTCGAGGTAAAAGATTGAACAACTCCCCATTGTTGTGAGAGCTATGACAGTTTTTTGCTAAACATGTATCCAAATCAGAGTCAATTCTTACACGTTAGCAACAATCTATTCCTGCTACATCCCGTTATCCCGGTCAAGTATCAGGCTCTGCTTAAATTGCAGAGGATGTGGCTGTTTGGCGAATTAATTTGACCGACTGAAGTCTGACGTCATTCCGGCACCCCCACAATCCCGCCAACGACTAATGTCACTCAGTGACCTTCCGATATACGGGGGAGGTCGGGTCTTTGTAAACCTGTTTTAGAGGTCACCCATTTATTACCCGTTCGCGTTAAGAACTCCTTAACCTAGCGATCTAATCAAATGTCGACCAGTGATCTAGCAAATACTTCCTTAGAAATTAGCAACAATGAGGATATGATAAATATACCGTGTGCTTAGTGCGAGTTTTCAAACTTTAACGGGATGGTAAAGTTAACTTCAATTTGTATGGAGTTTATAAAGTTAACGCTACCTAACGCTAGGTGTCGTCATTAAACTCCATACAGATTAAAGTTAACTTTACCATCGCGTTAAAGTTGGAAAACTCGCACCAAGCACACAAGACTATATGACACACGGACGTCTGTTCCTAAGGTAGACAATTTTGTGCCTGTGTTATAGGTAACAGACGCCTGTTATATACAATTTTTTTGTAGAAATATATTAATACATATAGATAATACACCAAGACTAGAAGCGGAAATCGAACCCGCGACCGTCGGTATATCGGAGAGCATGTAAAACTGTGTGTCGCGATTAATGTCAGTAAGTGATATAAATCATTGCAGAGATTGTGAGGTCTCCGGGGATAACGTCACATACTCTGCTATCTAAGCGGGCCCTGATAATAAGCCGAGATAACGCTAAGAAGAAGAAGATATAGTTCTCCATCGTGGACTTTTACAGTTGCATTTTATAGATAATTGTGTCAGAACTCGAAATTCGCCTATGTTCCCTCGATATACGAAAATCCACAAGCAAGGATTTTCCAAACACAACATTTCCGCGGAACCAGCTACTACCAGAGGGCCTAGTACTAAACGTGCAAGAACAGAGTACTTAGTGCGAGTTTTCTAACATTTACGCGTTGGTAAAGTTTACTCAAATTTGTATGGATCAGCGCCGCCTAGCGGTAAGGTTGTAACACTGATCAATTTCCATACAAATTTAAGTAAACTTTACCAACGCGTAAAAGTTAGAAAAACTCGCACTAAGTACTCTGGACGCGAGATTGTTTAATTAACGTATGTATATTTATTGCAATGTTGTGTTAATCTATAATTGAAACATATTTTAGATTGTAACGAACTAGTTTATTCGTAATATTTTAATGTGTGTTACAGTTGTTGTTTCTTGTAAATAGCTATATAAAAATGTACAACCTGCCCATAAAGAGTATGGCGCTTGTCGCAGTTAAAAGTAGCAGTCAAACGTGCCATATCCTTTCCTAGTTTTAAAACACGTGCCAAAACTAACAATGAAATAAATTGTTTTAAACAAAGAAGCTTGAATATAAAACGAATACGTTCTAATATATTAACTTATGCATGATAATTATATGTACAATTGACAGTAATTAATTTTGACTTTCATTATTTAAGCGTTGCTAGCCGTGAACTTTTGGCGTGTAGATTTTGTCATATATTTTGTTGCTAGGTAATCTTTATCTTTATATATAAAAATCGACTGTGCAAGCCGTCATCACACTACTCCTCCTAAACCGCTGGACCATTTTGGATAGTGGAAGTTAAAGGCATGGCTAGTTATGGGAAATTTATTTTTATTTTATTTTGTTTTGTTTTGTTTTGTCAATAACACTGAGTACATTACATACTAAACAAATAGAAACTTAATTTAAATTTACATTATAAATGCCACTGCAATTATATATCCTTCTTTCCTTTAGCCTTATGGAGTCCACTGCTGGACGTAGGCCTCCTCCATGGATTTCCACAAAGATCTATTTTGGGTCGCTCATGTCCAGCGGCTCCCTGACCGACGAAATCGCAGGAAACAGCTAGTTTATTATACAATAACATTTAACATTATACTCTTCCGAATCAGCTTTTAAAATATTTGAAGATTCAAAAGAGCTTTTAGAAGTCTACTTGAATAAAATAGCATTTGAATTTGAATAGCTAAAGCCCGCGACTGCGGCCATGTTCATTCAATTTTCAATTTCGATCGCTTTTAATTTTTTGTGAAAAACCCTAACTCTCCTTTACGTAAGAATATTTTTAGGATGCTTTTAAATGACATTCAATTGGGGTTTTTACGTCACGCATTTAAAAATATCAGTATAATAAAAAACGTTAATATACCCTTCTTATGGATTCCCATAAAGAATTCCTTTATGTGGAATTAGCATCCGTTAAAGTTTAAAAGGACGTTTGAGCAGGGTTTTTACTATGAAGTAATCAATATGTTTGATGAAAATCCCAAACTTAACAAATAATACCCACTAGTAATTTGAATGATGTTAATGCTTGAGAATAAATTGCCTAACCAAGTCTGAATTATTGTGAAAGTGGTGATAGCAAAAAAATACTCGACTGAGTTTGTTGCGGGCTCCCAGTGCTGTGGGCGCGAGGAACCCTTGTAAACTTAGCTTTTAAGTCGTAAATTTTATCACCAAATTATTTAATGATTTAAAAAAATAATATTATATAAATGGCGTTCATAAGTGCTTATAAAAAAAGTCTAAAGACATAAACGATTTTGACTTTGACTTTGAATATAAAACATGACAAGACATGACTGTATACTTGGGTCATGCCAGGGGAGAGATTACATTGCAGTAGAAAACCGATGGAGATCTATGATATAGATCGATGAATAGCATTACGCGAGAGCTTAGACCAAAAACCTGGGCCATTGAAGATGATCAAGTAGTGTTGCTTTCGGAGGTAGACCAAGTCACAGAAAGATGGTGACAATATTGTGAGTGAGATCTATGTAAGGACAATAGAACATGTACAAATCCCTTGATCCATAGGTAAAACCTAGAGCCTGAAATTCTAGAATCGGAAGTCAGGAACGCTCTGAATGAAGTAAAAACAAATAAATCAGCTGGAAGAGGCAGTATATTTGCTGAAGAACTCAAACATCTCGGAGACGAAGGTATTTGAATCTTAACAGACCCATGTAATGAGCTTTGGACAACAGATGGCCGAAGGATTGGACGGAGTCCCTCTTGACACCTTTGCACAAGATAGGATCGACAAAGGTATGCGCAAACTACTGAACTGTAGCCCTCCTTTCTCATGGCAGTAAGATCATGCTCCATATAATTAACGGGCGCCTACAGTCCTACAAATACCTGACGAGCAGGCCGGTTTTGTTAGAGGCCGTGGGACAAGGGAGCAAATTTTTAATGTCAGGCAATTGATAGAAAAGGCCAGAGAATTTAACGTTCTAATGATAATGTGTTTCATAGATTATTGTAAAGCGTTTGATTGCGTAAGGTGCGATTGCCTCTGGAGACTTCTGCTCGAGATAGGTCTCCCTGGACACTTAATTAAGTTTATTGCAACTTATATGAGGAGGGAGAATCATGCGTCAGGGAGGCTGTGATGGAGAAATTCGGAGATGCATAAAGCTGGCCAAAGCAGCAATGAGCCAATTAACCAAAATTTGGCAGAACATGAAAGTGTCTAATGTCATCAAGACCAGACTCTTGCGAGTTTTGGTATTTTCAATATTTTTGTACGGCTCCGAATTATGGTCATTTCGAGCAGCTAATCGAAAAAGGATCTAGGCCTTTGAGATGTGGTGCTGGAATGTGCGTAGAATGTTGCGCATACCATGAGCGCAAAAAGAAGTAATAAATTCATTCTCAACCAGTTAAAGATCACGACTAGACTATCCACAACTTGCTACTAAAGACTTCTTTCTTTGGTCACATTGCACGGAGACGACCAGACAGCCTATCCAAAGAAAGGGTAGTAGGAAGGGTTGAGGGGAAAAAGACTAAGAGGACGCTCTCTTACTCGCTGGTCTGAATAAAGTATGGAAATAAAACATCTATTAAGACTCGACATTCCCACTGCCATGAGACAGGCCGAAGACCGAGTAGCTTGGAAGCACCTGGTACTGATATCCATTGAGGCGTATCAGGACGGGAACGACTTTCAGTAATTGAAGAAAACGAAGAAGAAGAATATATACATATAAATATAATCAGTTTGTATAGTTTATAAAAATTCTTTTACAAAATACGTAATTAAATATGATATTTATACATCTGATAAAAATGAATGAGCTCACCATAAACGGTTACAAAACCAGTTTATGTGCGGTTGAGGTGGGAACTATAAGTATACCAGTAAAATACCTGTATTATAGTTGGGAAAGGGGTCTAGGATGCGAATCCAAAGCGTAAAGGTGGGTATTAGATCAAATAAACTGAGGCTCTAGCACGAACATTCTCGATAGTTTAATTTACTTTTACGTACGAAACGAAGCGTCAAATGAAGGTTCGTGCTTCCATTTTACACGACGTACATGGACGTAACGTCGAGGATTCGATTCGTGTGATTTCTGATTTCATTCGCGCTACTTAATTACTAAGTTGTTTAAAACGGTAGCATTAATGATTCATTTGACGTTCGTTTTCGAACGTAAAAGTAAGTAAAACTATCGAGAATGTTCGTGCTAGACCCTCACTTTGTTTGATCCCTTTAGCGTTTACACGAATGTATCAACAACCAAAAAACTAGAATAAGACTTTGAACTTTTGTGATCGCAGACATAACGACGAGGGAATGCTCTACATCCTTTTAAACTAAAAGAATTTGATAGAGTAGGGTCAGAATGAGCGTTCGCGCGTCTGATGTAAATGAATCTTAAGTAGTCGAAGGTAAGAGCTAGAAAAAGATATAAGCTCCTCAAAATATCGCTTAAATTTTACTCCTTCTATACATTAACTAATAATGCCTCTAGCGGTATAATGTGCATGATTATCTATCATAAAATACGGCGCGTTTATAATGCTTTCTTTGTCTTAAACCTTTTTTTAAGGAAAATCAAGCTACGACGCACGACCGGTTCGCCTTACAACCACGCATAGCCACCGGACTCTCATCGTCCTACTTCTGTAATCCTATCACTCACTATTGTCTATACACTTTCGTTAAATATTACGGTATCGACCGACACCTTATATAAAACATGGTAAAAGTGATCGAAATAATTTATTTAAAATAAATGTTTATTTTTAACAGAAATGTCTTTTATTCGGGCTTAAATAGTTCAAAGGGGTTTAATTTAATCGACTGAAAAGTGCCAAAAAAACGTTTTGTTCTGCTGTAAGCAATTTTTTCAGGATCTGAAACAAAAAAGAATATATTTTATAGAATATGTTGTATTCTACATATTATAATAGCACTTTTTAAATATGAAATTTTCCTTTATGGCTCTAGTTCTCTGAGTCGTAAGATATAAGAGATCTCTCACCTCCATCTACTGAGGGACTAGCACGACTTTTCGAATCGAAGTACTCGACGAGTCGACTTTACTTAGGATGAAAATGTTCATGCAAGGCCCACAGGAAGCAAGTCTTAAACGTGTCGCGCTTTTAATCAAGACTAATGCAACCCGCATTGAGGCTGAGAAGGATCCACTTTGGACCTAGCACGAACATGTTCATCCTGAGTAAAGTCGACTCGTCGTATTACTTCGGTTTGAAAAGTTCAAGTTGTGCCCTCTGGACAGAAGCTTAGTTCGGCTATTTTAATAAGAGATCATACTCGAGTCTTGTGACTTCTACAGAGAACTTTAGTACTGGAAGGCTTTTAAATGCGTTGTCGGCCTTTGACGTATAAATATGCAGTTTTTATTTATAATTTAGAATGTTGTTTGAGTAAGAATAATACAGTCACCTCGATAAACTCATTGCTGCAAATATTTTACTACTAACCTCCTAAATTTCGTGACCATGACCATGTTTGATTTCTGTATTTACCAAGACCTCTACCAAGGAAGCGACAAAATGCGTAATAAATAAATTATCTAACATAGCCAATTATATTATGTAATTGTATAATTTAAAGGTGTTGCTAGTTTATGTTGGTTTTGTACTTATGTGAAACTGCTTTTGAACTACTCGTTTAATTTTATTACAAGCAGTAATAATAAATGGCTTTGTAGATTTATTCCGGGATTAAAATTAGGGAAGTTCTATAACCATTTTTTAGCACAAATGCTAAACCAATACCTTCACCATAGTCACAAGACTAAAGAGGCCAGATTAATTGGAAGATTTCGGACTGAGAAATTTTTCCACAAGGGCGTACCGGACAGAGTTACTTTCACATTTATAATAAAGCAAGAATATAACAAAATATTCCTAACATCTTTAAAATAAGGTTTAACAAAACAAGCATACAATTTCAATTAATTTTTTAGAAAAAAATCTAAATTCAAAATTCGTTTATTCAGTAAGGTTTCTGGCAAACACTTGTGAAAGTTATTTTCTAGTATAATTATGTATATATTTTTTTATAAATGATTTCTGTGTATAAACTTAATACGCACAACTGGATTACATTATTGTGCAATAAACATAAAATTAAAACATACACGCAGGTCGACAATGGAAGTTGGCGTAATGCTTTTAATTGTCCGTTTTGTGAAATGAGTCATATAAACTGTGAATTTATTATTTAAAAAAAAATAAGAGTGAATTTAATTTAATTTTAAACCGCTTAAAGGAGTTTTTATCGAT
The DNA here is from genome assembly GCA_024363005.1 of Charaxes varanes. NCBI lineage: Eukaryota > Metazoa > Arthropoda > Insecta > Lepidoptera > Nymphalidae > Charaxes > Charaxes varanes. The sequence continues at coordinate 1,450,478 of JANCMC010044246.1, read as the reverse complement.
GAATAACTTTTTACAAAAAGGAGTTGGTTATATGAAAGAACTGTCAGTCGTCAGTATAAAGAAAAAGTGACACCATGTGTGATTTACTCATACTAGAGATCGCCGGGTGGTCAAAATTTGGCCAGAAAACTTTACATACCATATGCTTATTAAGACCTATAAACAAATTATTTATTATTTGTACAATTAACGTCATTGTATGAATGTCATTGTAGGTATATTTGTTCTGCATAGCAAATGATGTCATAGTCGTCTTGAGCAATATCCATTAAGTCATTAATATAGATATTAAACAAGGTAGGGCCTAGAATACTCCCTTGAGGTACGCCTATATTAATTGCTTGTTTTTCACTTGTTTTATCATTTACTTTTATTTTTGGCTTCTATCTTGTAAATAACTTTTAAACCACTCATATGCCAACCCTCTTATTTACGCTCAAGTTTACGCATTAAGATTGGTCTGGAGACTGTGTCGAATGCCTTGGCAAGATCCAGGAAGACGCCTATACATTTCTCACCTCGGTCCCAACAGTCTCGGATAGTTTGCGTAACTAAAGAGACTGCGTCTTCGCAGGATCTGCCTCTACGAAATCCAAATTGTTTGTCACTTAGTATATGAAACCGTTCTAAAAACTTACACAGCCTTACATTAACCAGTCTTTCAAGTGGTTTGGAGAGGGAGCTAAGTAAAGAGATTGGTCGATAATTCGAGAGAATAGCCGTGGAGCCGTTTTTATGAATTGACGTTACCGTGACTAATTTCCAGCAATGAGGAAATACACCAGAGCCTAAACTTAGGTTGTAAATTAAAACTAAATTCTACTTTTAAAAAAATTAACTTTTTCTCCGTTCTAAGCAATACTAAAATGTGAATCACAGAGGTGCGATTCACATTTTAGTATTGCTTTTTTTTTCTTATTTTAATTGGGAGAGGTCCCAATTAAGAGTTGACGAAGTTAGCTGCTATAGTCACACGCTAACGTCTAGCACCAACTAAACAGTTACTGCGGAACCCTAATTATTTTTCTAAAACTGAAGTAGCTTAAATTGCCTATGGTAATGGTTATTGGTAGAAAAAATTAATATCAACTTTGCAAACAGACCCCTCAATTTCAAAAAAAAATTCCTTGTGTCCTTTAAGCCTTTGTTCTGAGACGGCGGAAGCCGCGAGATTTTCACACCACAATATCGTGAGCGTTCAGACGACGGCAATTATTATGCGTTCTACATAACTAAAAACCGCGCGGTTCCCACGCGATTATGAAGCCGCGTGGTTCCCGACTTGTCTGAACAAAGGCTAGGAAAATATTGAAATAAAACAGAACCAAATAACCTTAAAACAAATTTACTAGCTTAACATTTCTTGTATTTCATTTAGCGTCTTCCCCTTTGTTTCAGGTACACAGAAGAAGGTGAAGAAGAAGGCGAAGATGCATGAGCCGCCGAAGATCCAGAAGGTGACGTCACCGCCGAGACTGTCCACCATGGTGGTGAAGCTGGTTGTTAGAATGAAACCCACTAGCCATGTCAGAGTGATGGCGAGTGAAGAACCATTTGACCGAACGTTGGCTCTGAACATCTCGCCCACTATCGCGTTTGGTATGGTGCCGAATCCTGGAAAATAGATAGAAAAAATTTAATTTAATAGAAGAATTATTGGCGGTTATTTTTTTTTTGGTACAATCGTGCACAGCCTAACAGGGCGCCTATTATACACAAACATTATTTTTGTATTAATATATAAATACATACTATACTATTAATTATAAAAACGGTTTTTAAACTCACGCGAGCTCATGAGGAAAGACCCCGGACGGGTTCGAAACTAGTCGGGCAATCCCGATATAACATACGCGTGAGTTTTAAAACCGTTTTTATAATTAATATGAATTCCGCTCACGAAAGTCTAAGTTCTAAAACATACTATATACATTAATATATAAATACTTATATCGGTAATACACCCAGACACGAGGCAGGAATCGAACCCACAACCCCCGTTGTAGATAGCGAAGTCACTACCAACTGCGCCAACGGGCCAGTTTTTTTAACGCGGCAGTGCGTAAAAGCATTTTCCAGCAACAAAGAAATCATAAAGAAGTGTATGTCACCAGTCAGTACATTACAGAAAGGGAAAGGGAAAGGGAAAGGGAAAGGGAAAGGGAAAGGGAAAGGGAAAGGGAAAGGGAAAGGGAAAGGGAAAATAAGTACGTTACATGATACATCGATGGGGGAGGGGTTACCGAAATGTGTAAGACATTGTAAGACTACGGGCAGGGGGGGGGACCATAGCTATACGATGTCAAAAATAATTAAAAGAGACTGCTGTTTTCATGATTATGTGACGTCACACTAAGGGGGAGGAGGTTTGGAAAATGTGATATCTTGTAACAAGAACGGGGGCATGGAGACTACATAAAGGAGTAACATCTCTGTATATTCATTTAAAATTTCCGTCGAATTACGTAAATAAGGAGCCGTCACATCACCATCATGGTCAATCATTGCTACCTTCATAATTGTTTTGGTCAATTTTTCGTTATTGGTCAATTCAGTTACTATTGCTACGCTCATACCATACTATTTGTCTACACCAGCGCCATTCTGGACGGTTCTTGGACTATTTTCTATACTATAATGTTAGACACTCTCCACTTTTCTCCCATTATCAATAAGAGATGTTACTCCTTGTTGTATTCTCCAAAAGCGGGGGCAGAAGCTAAAAAATCGTTAAAATCTTATGACGTAATTTACCCCTTATGAGCATTTTATTTTTACATAATACTATAGTAATCATCAATACACGTTTGTATTATTTGCATATTTTTTTAATGTAAATTTGTTTTTGTATTTACGAAACACAAAAAACTATTTGTCTAAAATTCGATATAGAATTTTGTATTTTCCGTACTTAAAAATTGATCTGCATCAATAATATTTTTTTGTCATCACTTCAGCCTTAGTTTGTGTAACACTGATATAGTGCAGTCATGTTAAATAGCCATGCAATGCATTTACTACGCAAAAAAAGCATTAAATCGCAATAAATTGTCGCAATATCCACTTTAATTTAGAAAATTTGTTACACTTTACAAAGTATAGCGAAATCTAGTGCTTTTTGGATTCTAATAATTCAAAACCTTAATATATGTAAATATATATCTATACTGTAATCCTCTCTATAACACGGTAGGTTTATTCCATGTTATGGGAAAACGCGTTGTAGGATTATTCTTCTACAACGCGCTTGTACGGTCCCGAATGCGCAGAACTATAATATATATTATACAATAATATTAATACGTTATGAGAGCACCTTGTTACAGGAGAATTACAGTACTAATTTATAGAATCAACCTCAGTCTTGCTTTATTTATTTTTTGAAAAAATAATTTGAGAACGATTTAATTTCGCAGCACTGCGTTTTTGAATCTTATAACTTCGATTTGAAGTTTATTTTTTATGAATAAAATATATTTAATACTCAAGCGTATTTACAGAAGACGGCTCTTGATTAGTGTTTTTTTAGGCTGCTTTTTTTAAAGACATTTATGAAGAGAAACAAAATTGGCTTGAAGAGTATAACATATTGTGTTGTACGGTGAAATACTAAAAATCCTAGATTGAAAATACTAAACAGATTCTTAATCTATATATTTCTTTTATAGTCAAATATAGAGTAGTTTTTTATAAGAATCTTTAAGTCATCTGTTCGGGCATTTTTTGTTAATAAAGTCAAAGTTATAAAAATTGTTTCTAATACGCGTGCGAGATTTCATATCGTATGAATATTCAGAAATAAAGAAAATTGGAGACTCAATAGCTCCTTCATTGGACTATATAAATTTCCTACCCTGCTGGACTATTGTCGGACGTACTCCTATCACAAGCTTTAAGCTTAGTTGGAGAGCGACCGGACTATTTTGTTTATAAGCCTGTAATTTTCCACTGCTGGGCTAAAACCTCTCCCCTCTCAGACCAGTTTGTTCAATCTTGGGCTATCTCTATCCATTTTGTTATTAGAGTCTTAGACAGAAATATTGTGCATACAATTATTTAATAACACTAGAAATACTTATTTCTAGTGTTATTAAATAATTTTTATATAAAAATAAATTTCAATGTAACTAATTAGGGAAGCATGTTTGGGATGAACCTAACTTGTTGAAAAAGTTAATATCTAAATATACACACATTAAAGGCAAATTATAAGAACAGGTTTAAATCTGTAAGATACTGTACAGAAATTTACTTTGCCAAATATGTGCCCACGGTTAACCTTTTAATGAAATTTCATAGGAGGTGTAATCCTTAATAATATTATTAATATGAAAGTAACTCTGTCTGTTACGTTTTCACGCCTAAACCGTTGAATCAAGTTTGATGATTGTCGGTATAGATGAATATTGAACCTTGGAGATGAACATAGGCTACTTTTTGTCCTGAAAACAAAATTAGAAAGGGGTGAAGCATGGATTGAAAGATACAGAAAATAACGCAGAGGAAGTCGTGGGTAGAAGCTAGTAGCAATGTAAGGCTTACCTAAGAAGAATTCATAATATATATATATTTTTAGGAATAAAAAATGTTGCTCCTAATTGTTTTCATTCAAACATGAAATGTACAGTGAGTCATGAAATAGCTCGCTCTATTTGCCATTTCAAAGCAGTAAATTCATCACCAAATGAAGCGAACAACTCATGTAGTGCCGCATAGCACACTGCTTCCAACGTAATATGGTTCATAGACTACTTTAACATCGAGTACGAATTTGAATACCAATAAAATTAATTAAACCTACAAGGTGTATTGTAGGTAATTACTTTAAGCTATTGCGATTAGAGAAATGAATATAATCCAAAAAATTGAGTGTTAGTTCCGACGTACGACTGGAGTTTACTCCTTACACCTTCGCCCACCTTAACGCACCTTAGCCCACCTTCGCACACTCTCGTCCACCTTCACCCACCTTCCCTCACCTTCCCCCGCCTATCTCTTTCCTCAATGCGTTCGGTATAAAGGAGGAGGAAGCTTAACACTGGAACACATAATATTTGACACATTCGATTTCTCTATCCATATTTTTTCAGACCAGGGGCCTAATATCGTTCTTAAAGGGTAAACGCCAAAAATAAATATAAGAATAGTAGTTAAAGTATCTAAATTGAATACTGAGAACGATTTACAAACAATAAACTAATTGTTTTGCATTGGACCACAATATAATCGCTATAGAAGTTAAAATTTTACACACTGCGGCAAAACATTCCAATAGATTTCATTATTCCGCTAAGGCTTTATGGTTGTAAAATCGAGCCAATTTCAGGTTCCACTCTATCTTGAATTTATTCAAATCTCTACATTTATTTCCATTTCATTACACACCAACTGATACCGTTTTGAACTCAATTCCTTTGGGAATAATTTCTAATTTTTTTTGCAAAATAAATTTCATTTAATCTGTCGGACTGATGCTAGATTTATCATTTAAATTAAACAATTTTTATAAGCAGGGAAATATTAAATCATTACCATATTTTAATTTGATATTGATAGAATATTTTAATAGTAAGTTACATTACGAATGTTGAAGATATTCGTTATAAAGTCATCTCCTGACGAAAGCATATACTATATAGGAGCTTTAAATTTGCTCGCAATTAATTTTTAAGAACAAAACGAAACTCGGAAACAAAGAAACCCGATATATACATATAAATATAGGTTTGCCTTTGTTATCTGGCGACCTAACCGGCTTAAAACATTTAGGTCAACGATGCAATCTTATTTGCCTCTTTCCAGTATCAGACGTGTTGACAAAGTCCGAGTTACACAGATTTAGGATGTCCGAGAATGGTATTTCACACGACGTATTCTAATACCGGAGCCGGATATAGATAGCTTCATTTGAATAATCATGTAGTGTGACCGGGGACTTTGTGCGACTATACAAAGTTTTATAGTACTTTGAGGACTTCAAGGTCAAAAATTTATAAAACTTTGAGCTCCGGCTCCGGTATAAAGAAGGAGAATTACAGCGTAGCAAGATGCTATTATCCTGTGAATGTTCCTCAGATTACATAATTATTTCTATGATGATTATTCCTCAGATCATAGAAATAGTTCTATGATCTGAGGAATAGTAATTTGATAGCATTAATATATTTAATAATTAATGATTATAATTTATTAGTAATTTATAATTTATATGGTTCCTGTCGCAGGCCATATCCCACGCGTACAAGCTGTGCTCCAAAGTGCTCCCGCTGGGGCTGCGGCTGGTGCTCGTGCTCCGCTGTCTGTTCGCTTTCCTCTACTATAGGTATAATTGTGATAAGAGAAAGAGATTATAAGCTGATATTTAAAGTTGAGTTTTATTAAAGATTATTTAATATTAGGTTTATGAGGTTTAATAGCGCTATCAAATATTTATAATGGATATGTGTCACGTTATTTTTTTGATATTAAATAGGACTCGTATCATATAGTAATATTATTTATTTGTAAATGTTGTATTAATGTATCAAAAAAGGGCCGACCCCAAGTAACGAGACAAGGTCTTGAAGAAGAGAAGATGTATTAATGTATCACCAAAACTAAAATGCACGCGTTTCTTAGTTGTAAGAGGTAGATAATGAATTAGGGTGAATTTTTAAAAAATTGTTAGAATTTTATAAGTTTTATTCACTTCAGGGTTTCGTAATGGAAGGGTACTAATTGCAAGTCATATCCATAGGGACGCTAAAACGTCATCAAAAACGGCTGGACCGATTTTGATGAAAATTTCACGACTCTGCAGATTAACTCTATAAGTTTAATCGTAAGATTTTTCGTGTCGATCTGAAGCGATGTCATTAACATTTTCTTTTCGCACTTTGTGATATTGTTTTCTTAATTATTAGTTGTTTAATTGAAATGATTGCGAAGTTAGGGCGAAATGCTAGAATTTAATATTAATGTGTTTAGTGATTCCTAATAACTGCTAATCTATTCTAGAAATATCACGAATGTATGTCTTTTGTAAATACATATTTTCTGTACCGTGTTTAAATTTGATGTTTATAGATGTATAATTTATTTGACGCGAAATGATTATTGTATACATTCCAATGAATTACTAAAAAATGTATACTTGGATTTATGGGTGGACATATTTGGTGTCTTCAATGTGAGACTGGTATGTAGCTAGTCCAATGATAAGCAGGTTTGGATCGTTTGAAATCTCCAAGCCTAATTATTTATGATAATAAATCAATTTCCTGACCATGACGCTGTTTTATTCATGTTATATCATAATACTGTAAAGTAGAAAGAGGCCTCAATCATTCAAAAAAAATTATATATATGTATAAACGAAATTTAAGGGTTTGTTTTGTGAAGTCAAAAAAATATTTTTTATTACTAATTGCACATGACTATATGCAATTAGTAATAAAGATACCTATGACAAAAACGCAAGGTAAACATGACATGTCTGTCTGTTTGTTGCGGGTTATCTTAAAAAACGGCTAGACTGATTTGGACGGTACTGTAAATAATTAGGGTTCCGCACAAAGAAGTAAAACATAAAACACGTTTCGTTACCTTTAAAGAAGACTTTCGAGGAATAGTCCCTAATAATCCCTATAACACGTTAGGTTTATTCCACGTTATATGAAAAGGCGTTATATATAGGATTTTTCTCGTACAATGCGCTTGTACAATCCCGAATGCGCATAATATTATATATGTTATGGAATACTATTAATTCGTTATATGAGCACCGTGTTATAGGGGGATTACAGTAATTATATAAAAACGATTGAAATAATAAACTACAAGCAATTTCAAACTGCGCTTTATTAATTGCATGAACCATATTGAAATAATGTTACAACTTAAGACTAGAAGCGAAACAACGTAAATTAAACATCTTGAAAAAAATATAACATTCCATTAAAAATAAAATATTACACTCAAATATACACAATTGGAATTAATTTACTTTTGTAAAATGGGAAATAAAACTATTTTACACATTATTTAACGGCCTGATCGTCCATAGCTATCGAGCCCTAAATCGTAGTAAATAATTTAATTAATTTACAAAATTTATCCACACGTTCGAGGGGGGGGGAGTGATACACACTCCCCCAGTTAAAAAAAAGTGATTTGAACTGTCTGAACTAACATTTGTTACGTTTTAGTGAGAATCAATACGGACATAAAAAAGAATGACCTGAGGCATCACTTAGAAGTTGCAACGTGAAGGGCTATGGAAAGCTTATAAAGATCAAAGGTCTGAGAAACATTCATGAAGGCAGTTCACAAGGTAATTGCATATTAGATACAGTAAATTGTGACCATTAATCCATGTTACTAAGTGTACAAAAATTAGAGTAGGTAAATTCCTTCTTCCGCGCCTTATTAATGAACTACCCTGCACTTCAAAAGATAAGATAACAAGTAAAAATATTAAAAGTATGTTAAAAACATATCTTATATCTAAATTGAATTAAATCATGATTGCAACATTCCTTTAAGTTAGAATTCTGTATATTAAGTAAATTAATAGTATAAAAATATGTCAACTGCGCATGAGCAAGTTATAGCATAAAAGTCGGCGCATGTTTAGAATCGCGATCATTCTTAAGGAATTATTCTGAATAGATCATTCTTTAGAGATTAGTCTAAAACGATCATTCGTGATAAATCGTCACTAGTCGCTGATGAGATAATTAGTTTGTGTTTGTGACATTTTCTAACCGCGTTGTTTAATTAATTTCTTTTTGGTTAAATTATTGTGAGAACGTTATTTTTAACGTTATTTTGTAGCTGGTTATTTATTTTTTAAATTGAAATAGGATCGAATCTGCAAGAATATATATACATAATTTTAACAAGACTATTTGAATAATGCAGATGCCAACCTTAACATGAAGGACAAACCGCATTGGTTTTTTTAATGTTAAATTATTAAAAACAAACTTGTAATTTCTTATAAATAAAAAATAAATAAAAAATATTGATATAGCTAGTATTCTCGTAATTCCCTCGAAGTTATTTTTGATTTCAGGTTAATAATACAATAATTCAGTAAATATGTTTGAATTGATGATGATATGATAATATATATTAGTCGACTATTAAATGAATACTGAAAAACTTTATTAACAATAAATATTTTAATTTACTCAGCCTTAATATTGATATTACAAGTTACGATTTCCGATCCCACAATTATCCTAATCATTGTTTGTCTATAGGCCCGTTTTAATCGTCCAACTTTCTATTTCAATCACTACAAAACCAGTTTCAGCGTATGTACGTTAATTTAATTATATAACGTGCAATCTAATAACTATATAATGACGCAATAAAAGGCCGGTACCCTAGAATTGAAGCTTATTTATATTGTAATTTATTTATACAGCTCTAAGACCCACTTACAGAATAACTAATATACAGTATAATTAAATGCTTTGCTGCTTGTATACGAGTACTTCAATGCAACGTTTGTATTAAAATATTTGGCCTTACTCTTAGGCTGATAAGGTCATAACAAAATGCAAGACAACTATCGCAATACAGTAAATTATTGTGACACTACCGATTACTTGAAAGATGCCCTTTTTCATTAAGAAATAGCGACTTTAAAAAATTTGCTATGTTTTAACTCGTGATGATGACGTCATTGATGAAAGCATTATCTTGCGCTGATCACATCATGATGTAATAGGTAACGGTGATTGTCTCATAGTTTCAGTTACAAACAAAACAAACAACATTTCTTTGGTCAGCAGCTATTCGTGACGCAAGGCGTTGAATTGAATTCAACAATCGATACAATCGTAGTGCAGCAATCTTCACCCATTTTAAACACTTCAACAATTCTTCGACGCTCTCTTCAATACAAAAAAAAATAGGTTTCATAATAATTGTAATAAATATGTCATTTATTTTTTCAGCTATATTTGTAAAAAAAAATATTTGCTCTACCTTTACATTGTCATTCACACGTTGTAGACAAAAGCCGCTAATTCTCTGACTCAAAAATATTACCTTGACGTACGACAAATATTTTATTTAGATAAAAAGTGCTAACAGCACCATTTCTGCCTCTTAACTCTGACAGTATTGGGATGAGAAGAGAATTGGCCAAGCAGATTTTGGTTTTTATTGGTAGCAAGTGCTTCCACCTTCTGAGTGAGCCAATAGTTGCAAAGATCCTTCGGCTTACTTCAGACACTTGTGATGTCCAGGAAAAGGAGCTATCGAGGTATAAACCGAGACTCCTTACAACATTGGTAGGTGCCAAAGTCTCTCCATCATACACAACATTAACTACACCACCCCGACTCATGTTGGAGAGCATTTTCGGCCTGCCAATAAAAATGGCTTGGGATTTCTTTGCGTTTATTTGTAGGCCATATGAGCTGCACCAGGTAGAAATTCTAAGCAAGTCAGAGTTAATAGTGTTAACAGCTTCATTAATTTTATCAGGTGCTGCAGATAAATAAAGCTGAAGATCGTCAGCGTAAAAGTAATAAGAGGAGGAGATTAAAGAAGAGATTGTGTTAATGAAAATAGAAAAAAGAAGAGGAGAAATTACACCATCCTGCGGAACACCAGCGACGACATGAATATACACATAATGACAATTAAAAAAAATAATATCGAAGCTGATTCTCTTACTATATCTCAGATATTGTGTCAACATATATTAGTGACATTTTTCCGTAAGGCAGTATTTTCCCTCGGCTTAGCCCCAGTGATTGATTGGAATCGCTGCTAATGAATTAAGACTAATTGCTTCCATCTCGACGCCATGTTCCTATTTGTTTGGATTAAGATTATCTTTGGGTATGAATGACAACCAATCACATTAAATAGATTACTAACATTTCCTTTTTATGACATTGGTAAATGTTTAACGTCCACTTTAGCCTAAAGACCCGCGCCAAAATATACGCCTTTCCACATAGTCCTTCTAGTATAATGCTACAACCATATATATTGGACAATCAAACACACGGTCATCTGTTCATAAGGTAAGCAACTTAATGCCTATATTATGTTACATATACGTTGATAGCTAACAGCAGACTCGTGTACATACAGATATTATCTACACTAGTCTAATATAAAGTAAAATTATAATGTGAAAGTTACTCTGTCTGTTAGGTTATCAAGCCTAAACGGCTGGCCCAACTGTGATGATTTGATATAGAGATAGATGGCATCTTGAAGAAGGAAATTGGCCACTGTTTGTTGCGAAAATGAAACGGAATCCAACGCGGTCGAAATCGCGGGTTACAGCTAGTATTCAAATAAATATATATAGCTTATGACTGGACCGTTGGCGCAGTGGGCAGTGACCCTGTTTTCCGCTCCGGGGGTCGTGGGTTCGATTCCCACCTCGAGTCTGAGTGTATTATATATATGTATATATGTATATATGTATGTATTTATATATTTCTAAAAAAATATATTTGTGTATAACGGGCGTTCGTTACCTATAATACGGGCATTAAGTTGTCTACCTTAGGAACAGACGGCCGTGTGTCATATAGTCCTATGCATTTATCTATGTATGTATTTATTATATATACAACTGATTCGAGTAGTAAATCGAATCCATGACCTCGAAGTGGACGGCAATGGCAATAGAAAAGTGTTCCGGTACAAAGGTTATCCATGAAGTTCCTTTTTTATCCCGGATGATCCCTCAGGACTCTAGCGGTGTTGACTTGTCCTTTAACTGAGAATATTCAGCATTATTCGCAGCACCGACTCCCGTGGGAGCAATCTTACGCCATAACTCTTTGCCGTTTTTTGTGCGGTTTCATTTTTTAAACTAAAAATTGCTTATTTATATATTTATAAATCAATCGTTGCTTGTTAGTCTCGCTCACTACACTATTTACAAGCTAACTCAGAAACGGTTGAGCCATTTTGAAATTTGTTCATTTCTTTATAAAACAAGGGGCAAACGAGCAGGCGGCACTCTTAAGTGACTACCGACGCCCATTGACAACTGCAACACCAGGGGGATCGCAGATGCGTTGCCGGCCTTTGAGAAATGAGTATGCTCTTTTCTTGAAGGTCCCTATATAATTAATTGCAAGGCTTGCTTGATGTGTGCAGCGTTTTATTTTAAACTCAAACACGGACTGAAAGGTATGAATCAAATTCAGGGGCTAATGGTTTTTTAAATTTTAAGTCGTAGTGTTACTTATTACGTTATGAATACCAAAGGAGTACCTCTAGTAAATGTTCACATAAGATATTTTGAATTTATTAATATTTCACAGCGCTAACATGCCAGTAAATAAAAATTAAAAGAAATATTGCGAAATTGAAAATTGAAACTCTCATATTCAATGTATAGCATTTATTTTTACGTGCTTAAAATGTATCTTAGGATGAAAATTAATTTTATGCACTTTCAGTCGTATTATGGGTGTCACTTTGAATAGATTCAAGTATATTACCAGCGCTCATAGGTCTCATAATTGCTTGAAACGTTCCAATCATCATATGTGTATCCTCCGAACCAGGTATTTGCCTTTTAACTTTATTAGTATCTGTATTATATATTGCTTTTGGAACAATATCAATATCTTTTGTAAGTTCAAATAAACTAACTTTCTGTTCACGATCAGTATCTTTAGGACCATTGGATTCATCTAAATGTTTAATTAAATCATTTTGATGTATTCCGTTTGTTTTCATCGTATCCAAATTATGTACAGTATCCACTGCATTATGAGTTTGATCTTGAAAATTCGTGTTTACTGCATTTGGTGTTGCACACAGGCAATGTATGCTTAATAATACAAAAAACCGTTGAAACATCTTCAAAGGTGTAACAAGAAGTACGAGGAAAATACTCATACTTTGATATTTAAGTAAGTCTATTTGAATTTTAAATTTGTATACTGTTTATCTTTAACAAGACGCTATTGTGAATTTTAATGAACTCTGATAATTTACATAACCATGACAAGTGTTGAATTTTCGAAGGATGGATTAAAGTTACATATAAGCGTAATAAAAAGTGTAAAGCTGTATAAGCCATAATGCTTAAGAATAATGTACATTATATTGGTTTTCATTAGTTTTACCTTTATTCGTCAAGGTGCAATTTATTTTACTCTATCATCTACCTAATTTCTTGAAGCCTTTATGTATATTTGACCACTCACTTACATTCGATTTCTGTTATTATTGTATTCATCTAGACGTTGTTCCATTTTTAAAACCTGTTCCATAACATCTTCAGCTTTAAGCCCAAACAACGCATCTGTGGAACCAGCGTAAGCGGACGTTTTTATCATTCTTTTAATTATTTTATCTTCTTTGTCTGCAAATCGTGCATTGTTATTTTCTTTATGATCTTCAGTAAAAGCAGTGATATCATTAGTCTCTAATATTTCTGGTCTTTCTTCCAGTACATTTATAAGGGTTTCAAAAAGTGTAGGTATTGTTTTGAATACGTTAACATACTCAACTCCTATCTCTGGTAGATCGTAATCTGGTTTTTCTTCGTCTGTAAAGGAAAAATATTTATTTAATATTATTCACGCGTTTAAATAATTATATATTTTATTATCAATTCTTTCATCATATGTATGTATGATTAGGTAATTATATATATCCTGAGCGTTTAAGACGCTTAGGTAAGCCGACTTCGGATAAAGTTAAAGTCTAGAGAAGACTTACACACTTATATATATATGAAATCAATTTCTATCTGTTGGTGATATGTTTATGGAGTTTTTAATATTTACTAGTACCGTGCGAATTTCATTAGAAGATAAAAAAAATTATTACTTAATGTCAAAATTTGCAAAAAATGAATAAAAATATTTAAACTGAAAATTTATTTTAGGAAACATAAATAATGTGAAAATAATGTTTATTCGCATTCCAGCCGTTTATTTACATCGGAACAAAAAATATTTGATACTAAAAGTTTTCTTCTTTCCACATTTCAGTAGGTACGGATATAAATAAATAATAATAATAAATATATACAGGACTATATGACACACGGACGTCTGTTCCTAAGGTAGACAACTTAAGGAGCAAGACCCGGCGTGTTTAATTTAATTCAAAATCTTTTATAATAAATGTGTTATTTCCACCAGCTGACACTAAGTTTGAATAAATTAATGTATCCAAATATGTGCCTGAATGTAATAAATTCTATACATAATATCTATACTGATATGTGTATAAAGCTGAAGAGTTTGTTTATTTGCTTGAACGCGCTAATCTCAGGAACTACTGGTCCGATTTGAAAAATTCTTTCAGTGTTAGATGACCCATTAATCGAGGAAGGTTATAGGCTATATATCATCACGCTAAAAATTTTCACCTACTTTTATGCGGACACAGTATAATATAATATACTAGTTGTTCTCCGCGACTTCGTGTAAAATAATGTGAAAAAGTTTAGCGTGATGGTTTATAGCCTACAATCTTCCCCGATAAATGGGCTATCTACCACTGAAATTTTTTATAAATTCGGACCAGTGTTTCCCGAGATTAGCGGGTTCAAGCAAACAAACAAACAAACTCTTCAGCTTTATATGTTAGTAATATATAAAAGCGAAAGGTCACCTAACACGAAATCTCGGAAACCGCGGGACGTACAAAGATGTCAGGGTCGTAGTGTTTCGTTAGTAGATATCCGCTAAAACCGGATTTTTTAAGAAGACCATAAGGTCTAAAGGCAAATTTCACTTTACGCGTACAAATTCGCGGGGTACAGCTAGTTAAGTACAAAACTTATTCGAATTCAAATTCAACGATTCTAAAGAGCTTGTAAAAAATGAATATAAGATGGTGTAAATAAAACCACCGATTTATAGGATATTGGCGAAAATCATATACTTTTTAACAAAAGAGGTATTCCACAGTTTTCCGAGCGCGATCCCAGAATTTATGGCCTCGTAAATAATAGTGAAACAAAATAAGAGATACAGAGAGGCGTGAGGCGTTACATTTTCTTATTTTATCATATCTATTACGTATAAATCACATAGAAGTAGCGCCTCTTTCTCACGTGAGATCGACGTGAAGTGGCGGCAATGCTGTCACGTCAAGTGATGGTATTGTTATCGCGTGTCGTTCGGTTTGTGAGAGTTCCCGGTGACTTAACTCCCTCTTTGAAGGCCGTGGTGTGGTATATATCACTTCAAAAATGAAAAAAATTGAAGTGCTTTGCTTTCTTGTCATAACGAGGAACAAACGGGTTGTCAGTTTATATGAGTGTGTAAAATAGAAGTTTACAATTTAACTGGAAAAGGCTTGCAGATGCGTTCACAGGCTTTTTTAAAAAGAAAATTATTCTGCTCTAAACATTTTGTTTTGAGCAGAGTACTTTATAACATCTAATTTATTTAATATTATTTATTTATTGAACATTATTAACATTTAATTTATTTATTTATAAGTAACATGTATATTTTTACACCTGAAGGTTATAAGGCAAGTATACGCAAAGGGCATATAGAGCCCTTTGTTTTCAATATAATAACTTTCTTTTAGAGTACTGATGGGGCTTTTGTAGTGCCTCTGGTATGTTTTTAGAGGCACATGTACCCAATTTTGTAATACACAAATCAAAACTTTTCATTTGATATATATTTTCTTGGTGTGTGGAGTAATTCCACACGTTTAATTAATAATTTAATCTTAGTCACTCCTGTGACTAAATCTCATAGCTATTATAATTCGTACACTGTGAGAGCTGTACAGCTATGGAACGCCTTACCTATCAAAATTCGGCAAAGCAAGTCGCTATTAAACTTTAAAAAATTATTAAAAGAACATTATCTTTCCTTATCCAATTAATAAATGACGACTTTATATTTATATTTATATATATATACATGTATACTTATATATATATTTATATGTATATATATTATTTATTTTATTTTTAGTATATATATTTATTCTTATATATGTTCTTCGTATTTGTCTGTCTTCATTAATATTACTGTACACTGCCTACTATTCCGTTTTCTTCTTTTTTCAATTTGCAAACCAGCTTAAAAATTATAATTTACATCAGTCACTTAATACACTAAATATACAGATTAAAATAGTTTGATTTTATAGTAAAAAGATAATAAAAATATATAAAAATGTAAGCGATATTAAAGATGTTAAATTTTATTACATCACACCAAACTCTGCGCTAGTGTAATATCGCCATTTACAATACAGCCGCGGGCCTCAGAGAGGGGTTGCGGGCCACATGCAGCCCATGGACCAATCGTTGCCGACTGCTGCCTTAAACCATTAACCATTGTAATTCTGACTGTAATTTTGAATATTATTGTAATTTTGATTATACTGATTTTTGTACTTCTGCGTCTGTTACGATGGCAGATTGGAGATAAGCGATACAAAAACAATGTACCTAATATGTCCCTGCAATTACAAGGGTTTTTAGTTAATTGCATAGAGCCCTAAGTTTTTTTTCCTCATCATATCAAATATTTTCTTACTTCAAAGAACGCTTAGATTGTTTTCTCTAAACATACTCGTATTATGACTTTTTTTGAACTACATTATTCTTAGCACATAATTTAAACGATTACAACGTTCTAAAACAGTGTATAACATTATCACACATATCCAGAGAGTAAAATCATGCCAAAAATTTAACGGTTAGGGTAGGGGAGATTATAAGTACAACGTTGAAACTTAAGCTGGATATTTAGACCTCAATCTCGCATTTCAGAATTAATCTTACCGAAATGCATTGTAGTACCAGATAAATTTTGAATGCAAGCTCACCGACTGGGAAATGAAATTCTGGTTTGATTGTTTCTTGACCTAAATTATCATTTTCTTGTATTCATGAATTTCTTTTGGATTTTGAACTGAGTTACGATTTAGATATTATTCATATGAAAAGAACCGGCTGGTAGGGGAAGATTAAATTACTTTGTAGAAATTTGTGATTCAAATTCACTAATATTCTTTGCTTATGTACTTCTGCCTTTCCTCATGTGGTATTACGATCGCAACAGTTCCACTCTTTACATTACAAACATATTAAGGAAAAATATAATTATAGTCTGATATTTTCAAAAACTTTTCGTACTAAGTTTTGTCACTTACTTTTCTATACATACTACTACTAGTACTACTGCGATGTCCCAAGCTGGATCTTGGCCTCGGTGACCAAGTGACGCCACTTCTTTCTATACATGCTATATACATATTACAATTATATAGATAGCTAAGCGGACCCGGCAGAGACTGTCCTGTCCGAACGTTGGGTTACTTATAATTTACTTCATTCTATTCCCGTTCCATAATGGTTCACTATTTTGGTGTTAGTGGCTTAAAGATGATAGATATATGCTGTCGCGGGCTTTATTGTAGAATTATTTAAGATAAACATTTCCTTCATACACTATATACGCTTGACTCTAACGATTTTTGCAGCGCACGCTAGAATAGCTCGCAGGTGGCAGAATTTTCTCCTTCTTGCTTGACATTTATCGTTATATTTTACACACGCACTATATCTTTATAATTTATAACTTAAGTGTTATTCTGACGTATACTCTATACTAGTGTAAAGTTTTATTATAATCCATTGAGTAGTTTTTCCATGAAAGAGCGTCAAACATACATCCATGTGTACGGGTTAATTTTATCTACCAGAAAATTTGTGATTAATCAATTTTTATCGGGCATTAGCGAATGGTGAATAAGACCATTAAAATTTCAAACTGAACATCCTTTTTAAATATTTAATAATAAAATAAGGCACGAGGTTCCCAAACGTCTAAGTAGTACTCATCCTGTTCTCTGCTAATTTATTTAAACAGTTTTAACTTCGACAACTTCCATCTCCTACAAAATAATTGAATTTGAAGAGTTGTGAGTTTCTTGGGGTATAAATTTTGCTGATAACAAATTTGATTTTGTTCGGTCAGACTGTTATAGACTGCTTGTTTTATATTGTTTTTAAAATAAGCAGTATACGACAGAGACTATAGCAAAGATAACTGATAACCTCATGCAAGGAAATTATGTTTAACCGCTTCTTTCATCTTAAAACAAAAAAAAACAGTGTCACTTCGCATTGCTAACAGAAGTGCTAACAAAACTTGAATATACACCGGTGTCGGTATCGGTAATAGTGTCGCGAGTTCCATGGTTTTCCTCAACTCAATAATGTCTAAATAAGATTTGTAAATACACATTATACATATGTCTCATGGGAAGCATTCGGTGACGATGACGCGAGTATGACACTTTTTGTTCACACAAACAGTACGTATATCATATACACAGCATACATACAGCTCATGGAAAGCGTTTGGCCACGATTACGCAAGTTTCACATTTTGTTCACCCAAAAAGTGTTCAACGTATCTAAAGAAGTTTCCACTCCAAGAATAACCTCCCCCAAACACGTAAATTGATCCAACTGTCTTTATAGAAGTCTAATTTGAATAAACCATCTTTGAAAATTTGTATATCAAAAAAGAGGTTTTTCCAATAATATTATGGTCATTATCATATTATGTTATCAATCAATGTACCGGTTAAATCATAGTTTTTCTTTTAGGTCTGCTTCGTTTGCAACAACTCTATCAAACTATGCAGCCGGGCCGTACAGCGTTCAAAATCTCCATTGTGAAAAGAATTTACAACGCATCGGACGCCATGGACTTTCTCCTGGCTCTAGAACAATACGACCGGTGGAGCTACAAGCGTATCGTGCTGGACTGCAATGCGAAAAATGCCAAAAGTATTCTCGTGGAACACGTTAGGAAGGTCCAGTTGGGCAGACGGACGTATCATTACATGTTGAGCGGACTGGTAAGTTTTATTCACCTTTATTTTGCAAGTTAATAATTACGAAAAATTAG
>JANCMC010044246.1:1411249-1431485 GCA_024363005.1 Charaxes varanes | reverse complement strand
ACGTATCATTACATGTTGAGCGGACTGGTAAGTTTTATTCACCTTTATTTTGCAAGTTAATAATTACGAAAAATTAGGTATTTGAGAACTTACAACAAAAAGTTTCATTAATTTCTCAGAAATTAGAATTACATTGGAAAATCAATAAATTCATCCTAAAAGTATAAAAAATATTAGAAAAATTCTACACAAAAAAAGACAGACAGGATAGTGGAAAATCATACTTAACATTAATAGTCTTTTGACTTTGGTTAAAGGCTTAAAAAGGCAGCCTATAGTGTACAAGAAACAGTAACTTCAACAAATTTTACATTTGTACATTTGAAAATATGACCGGTCCTTGAGTCGCCAGTAAATATTAGTTTAGTTCATTACGTTCTTAATCGTTGAAATTCTCGGGGAAAATAGCTGGGATAAGATAAATGAACTATGCAGTTTCGGATTGAGAAGTCGAGTCACGTTCTGGCAAGTATCAGGGTATGGTTCCGAAACAGGCGGAAATGCGACAACGCTGGCAATGGTAGCATAATCTTTAGAACGTGTTTTATGTGACGTTTTAATATCCACGTTTCGAAACATTTTGTCATATATCATTTCCCTTTTTATAAAAACGAATCTCAAAATTGAAGACAAAAATGAGAAGA
Organism: Charaxes varanes; assembly: GCA_024363005.1. NCBI lineage: Eukaryota > Metazoa > Arthropoda > Insecta > Lepidoptera > Nymphalidae > Charaxes > Charaxes varanes. The sequence continues at coordinate 1,430,841 of JANCMC010044246.1, read as the reverse complement.
CTTTGTGCTATTTATTGAAAATATAGCTACGATTAAATACTCTTACGATTGTCTCTAAAACTAAATTGCCTTCCGAGGTGCTGTAAGCGAGGGTAACATGTTGAAATATTGCTGTACTGAACTGACTACGTTGACTAAATAGAAAACGTTAGACGTAGCAATTGAAAGTAAATTTTAAGGTAATTGTATGTTAGTTTTTGCAATCTTCGTAATCAGACTTAATACTATATACCAGGGGTCGACAACAACGTGTTACACGTGTCTCGCGGTCCGCAAGTGGCCCTCGAACCCTCTTTTTGCGGCTCGCTACTGTTTTTCAAATGGCAATCTAATTTTTATACATAGATAGTACTTAAATTCAGCATTTTTTATATCGCCAATAATATCTACGACATAAAATGATAACTAAACACCAAATTTTGCAAGTGTGGCCCGCAAACATCTAATTTCTTAACGATATAGCTCGCCAGCATCTCATTTTTTAACGATGTGACTTTGCCTACCAAAAGGTTGCTAACAACTGCTATAGTTCCCTAAGTTTAGAGGTTATTTAATTTGAAGATTATATACTTCCGCGTATTTCAGAGTCTCGGTCTAAGACAGGAACTCGAAGTATTTCTCATTTGCAGGTAATGGACGATCATTGGGAGAACGAGGTGACCGAGTATGGCGCAGTCAACATCACCGGGTTCCGTATTGTGGATCATTCGCGAAGGATTGTGCGCGATTTCATGGAAGGCTTGCGAAGACTGGAGCCTCGGTTTAAAGGGACCATATCGGTGAGCACTTAGTCAATTTCTCTTCTGACTATGACAGCTTTAAAACGAGCTCCGGAATTGCCCAAATATATTTTAAAGTTCGCTATTTATAGTTCCGTTAACAACATCGAAAATGGTACTGTCGTGTGAACACCAAATACCTATTTGTGTGCCTATTTTTAAAATAAAGAACTACGTACGTATTCTAGCTGGAAATTAGTAGACGAAAGTACAATTTTTTTTTTTTTAATTTGTTATCCATGCACTGGGTGTCCTTTATCGTCTTATATGGTAGTAAAAGTTGGTAGTTTTCGAAGAAAGATACAGTAGATCAACCTATATATTATATTGGTATCTGAACAATACGGTAATCCATATACGGTATATCCATAATACGGTAGAATTATTCCGCGTTATGGGAAAACGCGCTATATGAGTGTGATCCTACTTCGTAGGAGTAATAACGTACGACCCCGTATAACGCGTTATTTATAAATAATTCGCGTTTAACTTTTCTCGTTAATATTTTACATTAGATGTTTGACCTTTGTATTTGTCCAGACTTTTCAAGCAAAGCGCATGGACCAGATACCAGCAATCTGGATATGCAATGCAATTTAAACAGAAACTTACCACATAGCACTCTAATATAAACGGTTAACCTGCTTTAACTGATTATAATATATCGTATACTTCCATGAGTATTATTAAGTATTAGCAAGCTTTTAATTTAAGCTTAGTAGGAGGGGAAAATGGGAATATTAGACATACATTAAAAGTACTCCTAATATTCTTTAAAAAAAATATTCATTCAGTCAGCCACCACCCAACCGCCCGTTTGTCTTTCATTTAACCTCAACATTGGTCCTTCGAGCCGGACCCAGGAGAATGAATCTGTGACTACCAAGAAATATTTTTGTAACTCTTGTGGTATGGGTTTAAAAGTCAAACCTGGCCTCCGGTATCTTTAAATTGCGATATAAAAGACTTATTGGTTTATTTATCGTTTAATTCATGCGATTAAAGTTCGGTACACCGCAGCGACAGTTCTCACATATTGCCACGAAGTGGATAATTGTTAATTTAAATATTTATGTTCGCCAGGAGATCAGAATAAATGTCGGTCGGAAATGAAAAGTTTCACCGAACAAGTTTTCAATTAAATACGTGTTAGCTTTCACCACGCGATCTGTCACAGGTTGTTGGTGAAAAAATCAGCGCTGAATTCTGTGGAACAATACAGATTTTATTATTTAGTTGCACATTCTATGCAGTATGTATGCGTGTTCGTAAAAACATGCGTGCGATTAGCTATAAAATTCTTGTACATCATCTTATTTGGTACCAGTTGACATTACGTATGTTTACGAAACGACATAAAGCAACAATAATACTCATTTTTCTAACAGTTCTCTTCATCTGCGAACCTTCTGGTAGTACAGTTGTCCATAATCAAGAAAACTGCATTCATTATATGTTTTAAACTAGTGTACAATGTGGAAGAGAAGTATAGAGTGGCAGCCTACGAGTAAAAACCCATAGGCCTCGTTCAGAGTAAGCCTTTGTTCACGAGAACCACGCGGTTTCAGAATCGCGTGGGAATCGCGCAGCTCTTATTTGGGTGAGTGTGCGGGTGCGTCTGCGTCTGCCGGTGCGGGCGCGATTACGGGCGCACACATCAATACAAGGGCACGCCGTTTATATTAGACGCACCCGCCTTAGCAACTCGCGACCGCCTGCACTCTAAATGAGGCCAGTATATGTAACGTATGTACACTGGCCACAGTTGTCTGCCTGCTTGTCTCTGGTTACTGTTATTCCACATTATAGGGAAACGCGTTGTAGGATTATTCTCGTATAACACGCTTGTACGGCTCCGAATGCGCATAATATTATATGTGTTATAGAGGGGATTACAGTATATATACATAAAAAAAAAACAAGAAATACAGTGTGATTGATGTGATAAAAGAATATACTATGTTTGCAGTGGGAGTCCTAAATTTTGCCGGTACTTACGTACGTTCTCGCCATTGCATCCTAAAATAAGAAGCTGCGCATAACCTTGTATAACCTTCTTGTTTACACGCCCGCGCAGTTATCTTTTAGATTGCTTGTTGTTTGCTGATTGTTTATAGGATTTTGTAGTGAAAATGGTTATTTGGGATTTGCCCAAAACAGAAGAAGAGACTATTTTATTTTTTCAGGAGCGAAATATTTTACCAAAAAGACGAAAATGTACCAATGGTCATCACATGAAACTATATTTTGGTAAACGTAAATTTGTTTTTAAAAAAAATGTTTTTTTTTTGTAAATAAAGTGTTATTTTAAATAAAGTGTTTTATTTCATGATTTGTCAAAAACATTTTACCTTACAATTTAAAAACAGCCAGTTCGTGGCGGTAATACGTCATATAGGAGAAGGTTATGCGCAGAAGAATTGTTGTGGTGGCGAGAATACGTAAGTACCCTAGTTTTTTTAGTGTGCCTATATTAAGTTTGTCAATAAAGGAAGAGGATTATATTAACTTCCAAATTTCTTACTCCTCAAGTAATGGTAGGTTTATAATTTCTTTAGTGCGCTGCTGATTTCTGAAACGGACTTTTTAATCTAATGGATGAGTTGCGCTCGATAACTTAAGTATTTCTAATTTCCGAAATTTGAAAAAATAAACGGTAACTCCCTCCAAAACTCCATAACACCAAAGGTAGAGCTATAAGCAGTAATTTGTTTGGTTTTGGTAATGGAGGCACACTAGTGTATATGTTTCAAAAAAATAAAAATAAAATGAGCTTTTATTTATTATGAGCTTTCTAGCACTCATAACTACGACGAAGTTGATTTAGAAACAGGAAAATATGAAATGATCCTAGACTACAATGCTACTAAATTTGAAGTTGATGTTTTTGATAAGTTGTGTGCAGCTAACAATGTTGCCAGAAGTGTACGAAGGTGGCTAATAGTTATCTTCTTAGCTTTACTGATATTCCTAATATCAATTCAGAAGTCATATATATTCCAAATGATGATTTTGAGAATACTCAAGGAACCGATAGAAGGCGAAAATATTTCAAAACTTCAGAACAACGAATTTGTGATTCAGATTATTCCAAAGATGGAGCACACAGACAGTTGGAATGACCACTGAGCTACAGCTGAGACTACGTCCATTCCAACCTTCTCCACAACATTAGGAGGTGCTTTCATGCCATGATGTTAAATAAATGTTTTATTTAAAAATGGAGTTTTTTAATTGTTATCTTAATTTTAACAAGAAATTTAATTTTTAATCTCACGGATGAGTTGCATCCGAACGTGTTACGATTCATATTGCGTCCTTCTTCTTCTTGTAGTTCCTTCTCCTATCGGAGGTTGGCTATCATCACGGCTATCCGTACTTTATTGGCAGCTGCTCTGAAAATGTCTACTGAGCTGCAACTATACCACTCTCTTAGGTTTCTCAGCCAGGAAATTCTTTGTCTTCCTATGGACCTTTTACCCTTTATTTTACCTTGCATTATGAGCCTTAATATCTCATATTTCGCACCTCTGGTAATGTGGCCTAAATATTCCAGCTTTCTTGTTTTGATTTTCTTTATCTCGCAATCCTTTTGTAGTCTTAATACTTCTGCATTTGTAACTCGTTGGATCCATGGTATTTTCAAAATCTTTCTATAGTGCCACATCTCAAATGCTTCCAACTTCTTTATGTTTTCCACTTTCAGTGTCCAGCTTTCTACTCCATATAACAAGGTGGAGAACACGTAGCACCTTTAAGGCTCTTATCCTCAACTCCAGAGGAAGGTCTCGATTAACAAACATCTTTTTCATTTTTATTAATCCTTATCTTGCAATTTCAATGCGTGTCCTAACTTCTCTACCTTGGTCATTGTTTTCGATTACCCAGGTTCCTAGATATTTATAGTTATCCACTCTTTTTACTTGTTTTCCCTCAATATCTAGCATGTCGTAAAATTCCTGGGACGTAATTTGTGGATGACCCCTAACCGAGATAACGCTAGGAAGAAGAAGAGAACCTGGGCACAGGTCTCTTTCTTCCTCAGATTAGCTACTTTTTTGTAACATGGACATGTTAAATCTATACCTAGCGGTTGACCCAAATGCCCACTGAATAATAATAATAATATAATAATAATTTATTTATTTCAGGTAAAGTACACCCATATAACAATTCAATAGACGAAAAAGATTTTTACAATAAATAATCAAAAGTTAATGTCAAAAAATGAATACAATATGTCAAAGACAATTAAAAATAGAAGTTTTAATGCTACAATGTCAAAAGTAAAAAATGTCAAAGTAAATGTCAAAATAATTCAACAATTAACATTTTAATCTTTTAAATTAACATTTTACACATCAAAATTAAAAAGAAAAATTAATTAATACAGATACATCCCCTAGTGAAGATGTGCATATCATTCCAGAACCTTAATAAACCTCCTCTCGGTTACTTATAATTTTTTTTTAAACATAATTAGTAATCTCAGACACTTTAATTTTATCTCTGCGTACAGATTTATATAATCTCTATTGTTCTGTATTATCTCGAATTACGTTATCACTATTACGATGCAAGTTTACTTTTATCTACATATATAATCGTATACGGAGGGAATATTTCCAAGGAATTAATCAAATAAAGAGATCTACAATTGTCATAAAACAGGCTCTATTCAAAGAGATCTCTATAAACAACTTCTTATTCTTCTTAACGTTTCGCTTGGTTTATGAGACTTCACGGTGGCCTAATCTCGTTATTAAAGGCCGGTAACGCATCTACTTACCTCCTGGTGGTACAGATGTCCATGGGCGTCGGTAGTAGCTTATGGAACCGCCTGCTCGTTTCCCCCTTGTAACACAGAAAATATCTATGTTGTGAAAAAGCGTATATTGAACCAACATTCAATAGTAATTAAATATTAGCCCATTAAGAGTATTAACCATGTAAAGCAAAGTCAATGTGGTTCATGGAACGCTTTATCTAAAATAACATATAACGCTGAAGAGTTCGTTTGTTTGCCTGAACGCGCTAACCTCAGGAACTACTGGTCGGATTAGAAAAATTTTTTCACTGTTACATAGCCCATTTATCGAGGAACGCAATAGGCTATATATTATCTAGCTAAAAACTTTCACCTAACATTAACGCGGCCAAAGTCACGGATAGTAATTAATTAAAAAAAATATCCTTACCATTTTCATCCTTGCCATAAAAAATATATATACAGGGCTATATGACACTATCTGTTCCTAAGGTAGACAACTTAATGCCTGTGTTATAAGTAACAGAAGCCTGTTATACACAAATATTATATTTTTGTAGAAATATATAAGTATAAACATATAGATAATACACCCAGACTCAGACTCGAGGCGGGAATCGAACTCACGGCCCCGGAGCCGAAGGCGGGGTCACTGCCCACTGCGCGAACGGGCCACTTAAATAAGTCAAAAAGAAGAAAGAACGAACGCATAGAACGCATAAAAAGGCAAAGCACTCTCTGCTTGGGAAATACATCCTTACCATACCTTCAATTTAACCGTAAATTGGGGAAGACAACGTCTACCGGGTCAGCTAGTGATAATATAAAAAAAATCTGCTTTCAGTGAATCTCGGAGTGGCCACCACAGGCATGAGTCTGTCCTGGTCATCACCTGTTTTGGTGAAGCTTCGGAACGAGGACGAAACACCGTTGCATAGAATAATCACCGAGGAAGAAGGTTCATGGATGGTATCAGGCGGATTTTTGCTGAGTTTCTTCTGTAAGTACGGAGTCCTTTCGTATTCCTTATCCAACAAGGACATATATCTTATACAGTACAGACTCCACGGTATCTTTTGAGTCATCCAGAAATCACGTCACACGAATTTGACTATTTTTCTGACCCCACGCCCCCCGCCCTGTGCCTCTTTCCTCACTTAGGATTTTTTATTTTTGTTACCTTTTTACCGTTGTAGAGCGGAGCAATTAGTTATATAAAAGTAATAAGTAATATAAAAGTAATGCGTAATTTACGGTTAATAAATAATTTAAGTTACGATACTTCTTTCAAACACAGGGACGAAGAAGATCCCGGAACTGATGCAGAAGTGGATAACGTGAGCGAGGCAAGTGTCGACAGCGTGACCAGCCAGGCGACTGTGACTCCTGAAAACGTCTCGTCCAGTAGCGCCCCAGCCGGCACCAACAATGACAACATAGCTCCGTCACCTTTGAGAAGATCTCACACTGTCTCCACCACACACGTTCCTCAGGTTCTTAATAGTTTTAAAGAAGACGACAGGACCCAGCAGACGACGTCCTGCCCGAACGTTGGCTTGCTATATTAACGATAAAATTTATTTTGTTATAAATGTCAATTTGCTAATACTAAATGTGCATTAGAAATAAATTATCAAGGTTTTGTTGTATTCATATAATATATGTATTATATTTATATAATACATTATAGAAGAAAGCTATCTTGCTTAGGTGAAGGAGTTCTTTTAACAACTGAGGTATAGAGCATACGTAAGGTCTATAGGTAAGTATGTAATGAATATTATTTTTTTATATATTTGATACAGATAAACTCGCCACCTCATGCCTCAACGAGCGAGGCGATAACAGCTGAGATGTGTACAAGCGTGACCAGCGTGAGTGAAAGGGACAGCTGCAGCGAAAAGGATAGGGACAGCGTGTGGGACAAGGATAGAACGGAAAGCAGAGCCTCCTCGTCTATCTCTGCTGCCACCCTGACCAATGTAAGCAACTTATTTTGTAATTGTGTACCATTGTACACAATTACAAAATTTATCTTTCATTAAAGATAAATAAATTTCATTAAAGATAAAAAAACCACCTGCGAAAATACCCAAGCAATTAAAAAGCAAAAAATAATTTATACTTACATACGATGTGCTAGTCACCTACTGATGTGTTGAAGTCGGTACTAACAGGTTTCTCCTTACACCCTTATGTAAGTGCAAATAATTTTTTGCTTTTTGTTTTGTTGAAATGAAATAATTTTAATTTTTTTTTGTGACGAAACGAAGATATCATCGATGCAAAACGATGTATATGTATACAATTTTTTTGGGTTTTAATAGTTTCTTAAAAAATCGCTCTACCAATTTCGATAAAATTTATATAGGACCACCTCTGAAGTGAGCTCTAATACAAAAAAAGAAAACATCAAAATTTCGTAACATACATACAAAAAAGCCTCCTTTTTCGAAGTCGGTTAAAAAAAAACTTTACCTTTTTAGTGTTAAAATTTTCCCAACAATTCAATCTATTTCAAAATTTAAATATCAATCTCAAAAACTCATTTAACAGTATGTCTTCTCAATGGCCCAATAATTCCGAATCGTGTATGGTTTAAAAATATTTGTCAATTCTAAAGAACTTATTAAAGCCAATTTAAACAAATCATCGATTGAACTTGAAAAAGGATGAGAAACAGATAAACTACAAAAACGATGTTATACGAAATAATTTAATAGGTATACATGTTTCACAGAAAAATAACTAAAAAAGACGATATGGTGCGAAACAATTTAATAGGCATTCTTGTTTCAGGGTTGGTATTCACCAGCGCTAAGTGGTGTATCCTCTGCCAAAATACGCAATAATCCAAAGCATACAAAAGAGAGCTGCAACCGGAAGCTACTGCGGTCAGACCTCAGTTTGACTTCGCACCCGGAAATGGAGATCGACTATTATGACTACGAAGTCAACAATGCTGGTAAAGCTTTGAATAGTCCAAAGTATTTGATAAATTATATTATTCATTTTGTTTGCATAAGTTGTTGAGGAGAAAAGATGACAGGACACTGTTTCTTAGAATGTGCATTTTCCTTTTATTCAATTTTATTTGAAATTTAAGATCATAAACTCATAAATTAGAGCGGCCAGTGAGAACTGAAATGCATGGACATGTGAACCACGAGAAGGATCGCAGACGCGTTGCCGGCCTATAACAAGAAGTTTGGGCCAAAGGGAAATCTTATAAACCGAACGAAACGCGACAACAATACCATCACTTGACGTGACAACATCGCCACCATGTCACGCCAATCGACGATCACATGTAAAGCTTAAAGCCGAACTTATAGGAAAATGTATACTCAAGTAGTAAACTTCAAATATTCATAACTGAAGTTGCAAAGATACAATGTATCCTTCAGCAAGAGTCTCATAACGACTGGAGGTTGTTATGATTCCAGTTCGTAACATTTTCGTAAAAGGTTATGACGAAGTAGTCAGCGAAGCGAGACCACGCTGCGCTGTCATTTCATCGCAGACACAAGTAACGGTATACGGTATACCGTATACCACACGTTACTAAGGGTATGTTCCGATATACGCTGCGGGCACTGCTCAGTGCTCGCGCATGTGATAAATTCGTTCCGGTATACAATGCCAGTATACTGCCGTAGTGCCCTTTGTAAATACATGACGTCATAAATAGCCGCCATTTTTGCAATGTGAGCACTGGCGCTTTCGAGCTACAGTGCTCTCAGTATTTGATCACGTGAGCAATCAAAAATAGAGGGGCTCTTGTGAAAAAAATTTAACAGCATATTTAAAAAATCGTATGTGAAGACAAGTAGCGTGGGTTTGAAAAATCGTGTTTATGTAAAAGTGAAAATGAAAAAATTGAATGGGGATGTCAGTATACTGGACCGCGTTCCGTTTTAAACTGTAACCAGTAAAGCAAACGAAAGGGAATATCGTTACAGTATACAAAATTGACGTCTCAGCTTACAGTGGTCGCAGTGCATATCGGAACATACACTAAGATACGGGGTCAACCATAAATTATGTCATACGTTAAAAGGGGGTAGGATATCGCCAAAATGTGACATTGCGTGGCAACAGACAAAGGGGTGGTTAAAAGTTTTGTGACGTCAAAATTAAAAATAATCAAAAACATTGAAACTGCTGTTTTGTTTTAATCATATAAAACATGCATACGATTGATAAAAATTTTTTATTTATTTATTTTACAATTAATGTACCAACATAACAAATATAAAATATGTAACAGAGAATTTTGTTAACAAAGTATAACTTATCTCTTAAAAGAGATTTCTTCCTGAAACCCTTAAATGGTAGGAGATTAATGCAAATATAATAATATGTGACGTAATAAAAAATATGTGACGTAATGTCAAGGGTTTCGAGAATACGACGACAAGGCATTCTATTGACTCCACTTTTCGAGAGATGTGATCGAAGAATTTTAATATTCATAATTGTACCGAGCATAGAGTTACTTAAATTAAATTGACCGTTATGTAATCTGATGACCATAATACAATCTGTGTATCTTCCGAAATCAAAAGTGACTGACCGATTGGACTGTACATTACTGTTACTCTATGGTTATAAGTTTGGCCTCGATGATGCATCAATTTTAATAACATTATTAAAAACTATCTCTCAAGAGGTATTACATAATGATGGCGTTATATAAGAGACGTGATTTTAGTATTTAATCTATACATATAGATGAAATTGAAGTGTCTGTTTGTAGCGTCAAAATTATAAAAAAAAAAAAAATCTTACTGCTTGCATATGTCTATATTGCCATATGAAAATTTAAGAATTCTTAACCACTATATAAAATTATTTCTAATGTAACCTTAGCCGCTTTTGACAATTTAAGCACATTGACAGAATGCGTGCTAAACGGGAACGGGGACAATATTATAGGTTAATAGAATGTAGCAACCCAACGTTCGGGCAGGACAACGTCTAACGGGTTCGCTAGTTATTAATTAAGCCTCAATAGCTCAACGGTGTAAGGTATGGACTGAAATCCGCAAGGTACCCGGTTCATACCCCACCGACGTTGGGGTATTGTCGCACCCACTCCTAATACCAGCTCCTTGCCAGTTTTCCGCTTGAAGATCACGCAGTTCCGATTCAAAGACGTGACGGCAGAAGCATACAATGATGCTAAGTTCTTTTTGATTGCTATACGACCGGTTTAAATACAGTTTTTGCTAATAAACAGAGTGTATAAAGAGGAAGATTTTTATGTATAATACATCAATTTCTACATTTCAACCAGACGAAGCTATTAGGTGCTTCTTTACATCCCCCGTGAGTTATTCTAGAAGTAAAGTTATTTTTTTGTTATTTTGAGTTTAAGTATTATTTTTGTATACTGGCACCAGCATCAACATATCAGTATGGCATTATGGCAATATGGCAGTATGGGAGCACGTCGTATGAAAAGTACTTATTATTACAATAAAAAAGTACTTTTCCCATATTACTAAATGAAATAAAAACATACATGGAATAATTGGGAAATTTTCAAGCAAAATGAAAAAAATGCGTAGACAATATAAAGATTTTTAACCATTATTTATATTGATTAAATATATGCGAATTTGTTTTAAATCTCAAGATAACTTCAACAAATCTCAAGATAACTTTAAGAAGGACAAATATGTACAAACTCAAAGTGTTTGTACATGTTTGTGCTAGAATACTACAAAGTACTACAAAACTTTGTTAAGCTACACAAAGTGCCCGGCCACACTATATGATCATTGAAATGATCATTCAACTGAAGCTATGTCTCGCTCCGGCATAAGAGTAAGAAACGTCAAGGAACTGTTTAAACAACAAGCGCATTTTTATTCTGATTGTTCTAGAAATATCCGTTTAAATTCCAATACTTCCGGACGCTTCTATTTACATTAAAGAGCTTAAAGGACACGAAATTGGTCGTACAATAAGGAAAATCTCGACTCTTCCGAACGCTCCAAAACTTTTGTCTTTAAAGAAAATGGACTCGCCGTACTGCGAAAACCATGTTTTTGTTTTCAGTTTTAATGCTTTATTCTTAAGGGAAATCTTCAATTATTTGAAATAAAAAAGAAAACACGATGAATATGTACGTGAATGAAATTCCATTTGAAAGTACTGTAACTCATCACCTTCAAAAAATAAGACTGTGACTTTATTTCGAGCCTTATCAAGTTCACCCTTGTAATTAGATGATTGATTTTACAAATAACCTTTGTAAAATCAATCATCTCCTCCGAAACGGAAGCATCCAATCATCAGTGGATGATTGGATGCTTCCGTTTCGAAAACTTACGTTGAGTTGAGTTGATGATGTTGGTGTTGTAGTTAATGATGTGCTTTAGAGGTGGCGGTATTTTTGCGCATTCAGGTATTGCACCAATTTTTACCTCATTTACCTGAGACGTTCGCTTGTTCATTAATCTTTGGATGAACTTATTATAAATTTACTAAATATAAAAGAATTCATCTATGGGATAATAAATATTTAGATAAAAAATGACATAAAAAAATATACGTAAATTAGCAAATTACTGCAAAATCGTATTGCTTACGTTCTGTATTGGTGATTAATTAATTAATCCTGTGATACGAAAGTGGCAAATCAAAATGACTGCCATTCAGCGTGGAGGTGGGTTGGACCCAAGTTTATCCCGTATTTGTATATTAAAATAGTATTAGGATTAGCCAATAGATCAACACTCAGTTTCGCTTTTTAATGAATGTTTTTCATTTCTCTCTTATTTTGACCGGTTCGAACAAGTTGAACCACGAGAAGAACCAGCAACAATCTCGTAGTTACTCTTTTAAAAATAATTCTTACAAGAAGAGGTAAGCATTATGACTTGAAACAAGGTGTGTACCGTTTGCTAGCTGAAACAAGAATGACGCATGCTTTTTGTTTTTTTTTCTGAACGTGTAATGCTGTTGGTCAGAGTGACCTTTACAGCGTCAAAGGCCGGTGGGCCTTTATTTAAAAGGAGTCGTCTTTTTTAATTTCAGTATTTGGACTTTGACAATCTGCCTGAAACAAATTTCACATGTAAGGTTCAAGATATCTAATACAATGTTCATCAAGCACTTGATGCCGCCAAATTTATCGAAAAGTTCTTATATTTTCATGAAGAGAATTCCACCACATCCCAAGATATTCATAAAATATTTAAGAAAATACAAAACAAAAAGAATGGCATAGCAAAAAACTTCAGACAAAATTAATAGATTATATGTGTTCCCAATATTTATATTATCCATTAAAAGTAATAAATAAATATTACTGTAATTCTTTTCCTAACTCCCTCCATATAACAAAAAGCTCTTTGTAACGAATGAAACTGCTCGGGACCTTGAGATTCGTTATAAAGAGTTCACACTGTATTTCAATTAGTAAGAATAATACAATGTATTTGAAATGGAATGTGAAAAATCAGTAATTATTATTAAAAAATAGATGATTATAAGAAATTCAGTAAGCCCGATGACAAGTAAAATTGTTTTCGTCTATGAGTTTGTAAATGTCGTCTCTGAAGGTAGCGAGGTAGTCGAGGAACCTCTGACTGCTGTCATTGTGTACTGCCGTGAAGACTGCTGGTAAGGGGGTGGTACCACTCTCTTGTGCTAGCGACATGTAATATCCAGCCTGGTATGGTTAAATAAAGTTATTCATTAAGCGTTATAATGCGGCTGTACAATATATTATATTCATTTACGATTTAAATGTGGCGTGCCTTAAACATAGTGAAAAAAGATTCTCGCTACCTCAATTAAAACAATAAAACTTAAAAACCTGATTGTAAACAGGCCACAACGATAATATCCTCTATTAAAAACGCATATTTATATACAAGCTCTTTCCCGCGACTTTGTCTGCGAAAAATTGCAAGAGACCTTAACCCGACCCTATCGAAAAATCCTTTGTTAACATATGTGTGACTAACAATTATAAAGTACCTCCTTTCCAAATGTAATGTTTGTACGTCACTCAGTTTTCGAGATTTCGTATTAGATGACCTGTCACTTTTCTAACATACTACATATTTCCCGCGACTTCACTCGCGTGGAGGAATATTGAAATCGAAGATGATAATAACATAAAATGAAGAAGGCATTCCGCTCGTAGATTATACAATGGCAATAAAAAAGATCTTGCCCTTAGGCCACCTAAATCAGGTTCCATCTGAAGATCCATTCTTAGCCGTCGTCTACTACCTATAAACTACCTCCCCGCCAAATTTAATCTTTTTACGTCCTGCAATTTTCGAGATTTCGTGTCAGATGACCTTTCGCTTTTATGTAAGTAATATTTATAAGTCTGCTATGGTCAAGAGGAAGTGACGAAGTACCTGAAGAATTAAACGGTAAAAAGTACACCAGTTTACCTACAACTTGTAAATCTACGTTTCCTTTTACGTAACAGGATGTAAACAGACCGGTTTTGTTTTATTTATGTCGTCGTATCTAGATTTTGTATGACATTTATTCTGAGAAAAATTATGATTTACATTATTTTACATTGATCTAATTATCTGCAGGTTTATTTAAAGCTTTAAATAACCTTCAAGTACCAGGGACCCTCAAGAGTATGAAAATTTCTAGTAAGCCTGGGAGGCATTTTTAGGCCCTCTGAAAGGTATAGTAGTAATCTCTTTTTTAAATATTACCATTTACTCGTTTTTCTATTAAGGATTATTTTTAGTATTTTGATCCTCCTTTTTGTCAAAAGTGTCCTCCTGTTTGTTTGTTATTTTTTTAGATTTTAAATATATCAAATAGTTTTTGAGATGTAAGCAAAAATCAAACCCCTTTTTTTATTTTCAGTTAATTTTTTATAACATTTGTAATTTTCGCGAGCGTCTTATTTTTTTTTTCCAAATCTATCTAGGTGCGATTTCGTATCGAATAACACCTTTACCATATTTTTATGCCGGCGCTAGACATAGATTCAGTTGAATGATCATGTAGTGTGGCCGGGGAATTTGTGTAGTTGCGCACAGTTTTGTAGAACTTTGTAGTTTTCAATGACGATGTTTGCGAGTAAGATGGACTCACCCGCGTTCAACCATTTTGTCAGAGTGCTGGTGAGTTATAGAGAATAATAATTAATTTAATTTAATAATATCTCATTTTACTAACATAGTTGTAAGATTTCTTTGTTCATTTTATTTACTAGCACATGGACCATATGATGTCTGATTGATAAAGAAATTTGAATTAGAATTTCTTACTTTTATGACTGAGATTTATGCTTCAACAAGATAGAATTTCTTCTTTCTTTTGTATAAATCTTGCAGTAACGCATAGAAGTATGTATTTCATAATTTTATTTATGTAATAGCTAATTCCCGCGACTTTGTTCGCGTAAAATTTACAACTCATTTAATAGCCACATAATCTACTATCGTAAGCGGACGCGTCCTAACTAAAAATTACCTTCTTGTCGAATTTCATCTTTATACGCCCCGCGGTTTTCGAGATTACGTGATAGATGACCTTCCCAAAAGGTAGTAAATTTAGGAAAGAAACATGTACGATACGTTTTTAAAACTTATGGATGAGATAAGAATATCTCCTCCTAGTGAGTGAACAAAAGTTTTATTGGAAAGGTACGACCGCTAAATGACTATTTTTATACATATTTTTATACAATACTGGTTGTACTCAACGACTTCGTCCGCGTGGGCCACCCTTATCACTTAGGAGTAAAAGTACTGCCTCTCACACCTACCAAGTATGCACAAAAAATTTCATACGATTCGGTCACGCCGTTTCGGAGAAATTTGCCAAAAAACACTGTGACACGATATATATATATATATATAAAATTCAAAATATAATATACAGAATTATATAAATAGGCATATTCTCGAAACAGAAGCTTGATTAATAACACTAACTTCTACGGTTATCTATAACATAATAAAACATGAGGTCATAAAGTCATTGAAAAATTATCATTAAAATCATTTAAGCCGGAGCCAGACATAGCTTCATTTGAATAATCATTTCAATGATCGTGTAGTGTGGCCGGGGACTTTGTGTAACTTCACAAAGTTTTGTAGAACTTTGTGGACTTCAAGGTCAAAAATGTACAAACACTTCGAGCTGTCTGGCTCCGGCATTAGAATAAGTAAAAATATATTTTAAAAAAGCACTCCATACATAATTGTGTGCAATAATGTATCTTGATTTTAGAACATTTTAGGTCTCAATAACTCAATGGTAGAGTAGAGAGCCAAATTCTGTGAGATACCCAGTTCAATCCCTGACTTTAAAATCCTTCCTCATGAATTTCAAACCATGAGAATTGGATTCCTATGTATCACTGCAGTTAAGTGTAATTTAAATAGGAACCCTATTAACTGTCGAATATATTTTTATTGTTCCGTAGTCCAGCGGACTGAGCGAAACTACAAGGAATCCTTAACGATCAGTCCGTCCGCTCATGCGTCTGTCCGACCGCAATATCCAAACTATTGGATATAGAGACTTAACATTTTCCATATTGATAGGGAATGTTAAAAACTCGTTACGAAAATTATTTTAAGCAAATTCGGACAACAGCTTTTGATGTTATTTAACAAATACCTTTATCGCGTATCAGATACGGAACTCTTCTATATAAGCGTGTCTTGACACACTCTTTGCCACTTTTATTTAATTTAGAAGACAGTGATCTACCATCTTCTTGTTATGAATTACTTTTTACTAATGTTTGTTTTTGTCTAATAATTTTCCCAAATTCCTATTTGTTTGTATATGTATCATGAAAAGTAAATAAAGTAATAGATATTACTTTATGTACTTTTCCATATTCTTAATTATTTTCCCAAAGAGGATTGTCTATTAAAAATGTAGAATGTAATGGTCTATGGTCTTGTTAAGTATATGATAACGTTTTATTATGATTTTTCTTGATATACATACCTTTTTTTTATATGTTACAAGGGACAAACGAGCAGGCAGCAGGCAGCTAAGTCCTTACTGACACCCATGGATATTTGACTTGGTTCACAAGTCCCAGACACTGCCCTGGTTCCTTCCTCTGCAATACAATGGACTCGATATCCGCACGGTCAACAACATGGAGCATTACTAAAAAATCCGTCGGCTTTTAGTACTGTGTGAGTTAACCCAGTTATGGAAGATGACAAACAAACTAAACCACTATTATTGAAGTACGCCCACTAATAAAGCTTTGCCCATTTTGATGTGCCTTCAGGTGTATAATTTTTCAGTTTATTTGTGTTATTGTAAATAAACAATTTTTATTTATTGACAGATATGGTAATAAACATAAACCAAATAACAATACCAATTATCTCGTTAGAATGCATTTTCTTATTTTATTAAATCTTTTATTTAAAGATTAATTTATTAGATCCATTCTCTCAACCGCTTATTACGACCAACAAAGTTGATCCCCATTTACCTTTACGTCCTTTTTTGGCGTAAATTCACCTTATAAAAAGAGAGCTCAACCGAAACTGGCTCTCATATTACGCCCCAATGCGTAGACTAGTTGACCCGAGCCCTTTAACTCATCGCTCAAACTGTCCCTTCAAATAAGGCCGTTTTCCTCCTTCCGGTTCTCATGAAAATCGAGTTTTGTTATCTCATAAAGTCGCGGTAATAGGATAGAAAAAGATTTCCTTGTAACAGAGATTCTAATGAATTTATATTGCTGAGATTTATGGATAGATTTAATTAGGAGATTTTTTGTAAGTAAAGTGTCTCCGTAGCTTGCAGATGCTTCCAAATACGTACAAGCTGTTTCCCTTGACTTCGTCCGCATGAAATTAAACTTTTCTTTACACCTCCTTAATCTAGTCTAGTAGCAATTTTTAGCGTATGTCAAGTAACTATAAATCACCTCCCTGCCAAATTTCATCTTTGTACCTACTGCGATTTTCGAGTTTTCATGTTAGATGCCTTTTATGCATACATATAGATTAAATCGCTTGTTGTCGACCCTATTGTGCACTGAGCATAAAACAGTTTGGTTTATTTTAACAAAGAAATTTGTACAGTTTTGATTTACGGATTTGCTAAAATGCTTATTTGAGATAGGCATATGTTTGACCACAATCACACCTAGTGGTAAGTGTAGATGCGGTCTACGGTGGAACGCGCTTGCCCATGAACCCATGAACCCAATAACCTTAAAGATAACCATTTCGAAGTTGTCTAATTTTTTTTATTTAAACTTAGCATTTAGCATTTTAGCCGCAATTTCCTCAAAACTTATCAAATATCTGAAACTTTTTTACATAAGCAAAACCTTTTTTCTTAGCTGCACAATACTTTTTCTTTAAACATGTTATCACTTAAGGGCATAAACATATACATACATTTAAACGTTTTTTTATACACATTTCTAAACACGTTATTTAAGAATGTTTCAGCACATAAGCAGTACCGTAATTACTGTAAAAAAATTTTTTTTGCACTCCTCCGTATTGCCAAAATTCAACTTCGCAGTTGCAAAACATAGTGGATTTCAACATTTCCATGAAACCGCGTAATCCTTAATGCATGCAAGCTATGGGCACGGTAAAAGCAGCTCCATCTGATTTCACGGCCCTCCCATCAAATAACACCATCAAGAGCTAAGCCTTTGGATCAATCCAAAAGGTTTTTGAAACGTTTCAATTTATCGCATGTTTACTTATTTTGTTTTTAGATGTATCAGTAAAAGCTTTTTAGTTTACCATTCGTATTTGGTGTATGGTGCCGCTATAGAAATTGTCAATTTTCATATTGATCAATGTTATTTCAAACACGATTTTCTGACTATATTTGACTAGCTGCGCCTCGCGTTTGCGAGAGCCCACGTCCTCTACGGAATCACCTCCTAGACCTTCATCCTTACTTCGTGTGTCTGCGTGCCGGAATACAAAGCACGCCTGAAACTAATCGAACTCCTTTTGATTTTGCTGAGGGGGAAAGAGAATTAGTTTCAGGGTTTAATACAGAATATAGATGTGCCTCAACGCACGTTTCGCTTCGACACCGAAGCATCATCAGGAGACAGACTCTACAAAGGTTATTCGTAAAGTAACCTTTGTAGAGTCTATCTAGTAGATTAGTTACTCATGTCATGGATTTCCGCAAAGTAACGCCTGATTCTATCAATCAAATAGATCTAGTTAGTATTCTAACTTATATAAACGTTAGAGTACTTGATATATAGACTTAAACAATATGTAATGTAATTAGAACATCTAGTATGAATTCATGTTAAATTAATTATGCGATTATTATTATTACCAACCTTTTTTATAATAATTATAGTCTGACCAGTTTTTTAACCTGTGAAAAAGCTGGACAGGTTCGCGCCGCTACAGGAGTCGATGACAGGGTATGTCAGGCTCTAACTAAAAATCCCATGGTGTTCCTCCTGCTCCACGTTGTGTGGCGGTAACGTGGGATCGTGTGAAAGCGCCTCCACATAGTGGGAACAGTTAAGTCAAGATCTTCAAAGTTAAAAGAATGCTTGGATTAAAATCTTTTTGAATCCAACATCAAAGTCGCTGACTTGACCTTTATCTGGGATGAACCGTGCTTTCGTGAAATAAATCAATGCAAGGAATCATCCATAAATAACGTCATATGAATTTTACGTTTTTTAAATACCCAGCCCTGGTCCGCAGACTGTCATATTGTCCCTTTGGTGTTTCATCACATAATCAAGCAAACCGCAGTTTCTTCTAAATATTTTATGGAGTATGTTAATAAAAGACAAAAAAAATATTTTTTTTTATATATGTGACGTCACAAATCTTTTGAACCCATGCCCATTGTCAAATTTTGGTGATTAAACTATAATGTGTGACGTAATTGATATATGGTACAAAAAGCGAAAAAGCTGTTCGATCGATTTAAAATTGTGTGGAATATGAAATCGCTTAACTATATGAAACCTCTATATGAAATCGCTTAACTATATGAAACCTCTATATGAAATCGCTTAACTATATGAAACCTCTATATGAAATCGCTTA
>JANCMC010044246.1:1369050-1411149 GCA_024363005.1 Charaxes varanes | reverse complement strand
ACTCGTGGCCTATAATGTGGGGCGCGTAAAAACTGCTCTAAGCGGAAATTCAAATTGAATGACAATAAGATTGACGGGCAGACTGATAGCGGACCCGTTTCATTTCGCGAGGTTTTATGTTCGGCTTAAGGACTTATTGCGATCCCACACGATACACGTCGCATAAGACTTTTTATTGTAACGCCTGATTTAAGTTTGAAAATACGTAATATTGAACTTAACTATATATGACAGTTTAAGAATTAAAAAAAAGTGATAAATGAACAAACGTATTAAACACGGTGTCCGCTCTTAAGGTAAGCGGCTTAGAAATTACCTTAAATAATATTATTATGCACCCGATATTTAAGTTTTTCTATGTCACAAGGGGAAAAAGAGCAGGCGGTTCATCAAAGTGACTACAAATACAGATATGTAATAACAGGCACGCTGTGAATATTACTGGTGTAACTGATATTAAAATCAGTATACTTACTAAATACACTTTCTGCACGTCTCTGATAAATCCCCGGGTCGCATCAGGACTACATATTGCTTTCAGCAAGGAGAGAATCAGACAGTTTTTCTGTTGGGCCTGTTCCCCTCGTACTACTTCCTTTCAGCTTACTGTGATCATGAGAGGTAAACAAGATGAAGGCCAACTATAACACATAATGAGGAAACCGGAATAACTATAGACAGTCCAAGGAAGCAATACCTTCCCTGAAGCTTCGTCTGTCTAGTCTCTTACGTATGGGCAGACCCAATTTATCACCGGACTTTGCCTACTAAATACGCAATTATTTCAGGTGTAGCCGATAGCTCACTATGTAAAAGGTAGCTGTAGGAAGCAGAAGCATCAACGTCATGCTAGATTCATTGACATCACTAAAGCCTCAATGGATCAACAGTATAAGGTATGGAATGAAATCCGCAAGGTACCTGGTTCAAATCCCATGGCCGTTGGGGTATTGTCACCCACTCCTAATACAAGCTTTTAATTTAACCTTAGTACGAGGGGAAAAAGGGAATGTTAGACATACCTAAAAAGTATTCCTAATATTCTTTAAAAAAAATGTTCCCTCCCCTGCCTAGCCATATCAGGTATGATCCTATTACTGCGGCTTTAGATGTCATTTCTAATAAGAATTTATGATAATTTTTGGTAAGCAAAGGACTTTTAGTAGGTTGTACGGGGATTTTTTTCTGATATAACCCTCGCTCCCACCTCTATAGCATATAAACTGGTTTGATTTCTTTGCAAAAGTTTAAAGATAAAATAAAAAAAAAATAAGTAATGCATCTGCGAACATCTGGTAGTGTAATTGTCTATGGGCATGGGAATACATTTATGAACAGTTGTACAAACTGCTCCTTATTTCATAAAAATATACAGATTCCCTTAGCAACATGATTGTGTGTGTTAATATGAAGGGGAGAGGTTCTCTTGGGTTTTTGAGTTTAGAATATTTTTGGGGTTTCAGTCCATCCTGTTTAATTATCTGTATAAATCGCGGATATATGAAGCCATCTAATAATGTAATTGTTGAAAAATATATAACGTCATGTGTGAGAACATAATTCAAAATAAGCAAATGTAATAAACGATGTTAAGACATATTAACAGATAATAATTAGTATGTTAATAGTATTAGTTAATTGGTCTTGTTTAAAAGTTAATGTTTTTAGTCACAATCCCATGTGTCCGACCGAATAAGGTTTATTTATAAAAAAAATTAAGTATTTGTTTCACCCATTTAAAAAAAAGGTTCAGGCGGGCATATCCTTAATGATAATTAATATCCCTTATCAAAATAAAATATATCATAATTTCTATTAATACTCAAATATATATATATTTTAAAATATTAGAAATCTTTTGAGATAGACCTAATATTCCAGTTAGGCTGTTTAATAATCTTGCGTTTGAATTGGGCACAAACATTTAAAAAACTACTACAGAGGTTTTCAATATAATAAAATATATGGTTTATAAAAACATTATTTTAGCTTCCTTGCTTTTTTTAAACAGTATAAAGCATTCAATAAACTCTTTGCAGTACAAATGTGTAAATTTTTATTTTATTTAATACAGGAAAAATTGCAGCAATTTAGAATAATAAATAAATAAGTAGAATAGTACACAAATAATAAGATAAATCGGTCGGACACTTCCCAAGTAAGCAAAGCGAGGCCCACAAACCACCAACCTTTAAGCAAGCCCTCCTGAGTGAAGCGCTTTCGCATTAGCACCTCATTCCAATCTACCGAACTATCTAACTCCCTATACTTTAGGTCGGGGGAGGGGATACGAGTGCCACTAACGTCTCCTGAAAATAACTGCGCTTTACCACATACGAATTCGTCAAAATTGTATACATAGCAAAGAAACAGACTTATTAAAAAAAATAATGTGTATTACAGGCGGCTGTTGCTTATAACGAAGGCATTAAGTTGTCTACCCTAGGAACAGAAGTCTGTGTGTCATAAAGTCCTGTATATATTTATTTATTATATATGTCACCGTTAAACTGAAATCTATCTTGTGGAATTGTAAACTGTCGAAAAATTGTGAACTGAATATACTACTTACAATTTAACGTAATATTTTCAACTATACTATTTACCATGTATGGGTTAGACGAGCCAAGGCAATCACACAGCGATTCGAGATTTGGGAAATCGAATCAAAGCAAAAATAAGGTAACGTAGACGTAACATAATCAGTAAATAAATAATTAAACAGCTTCACTTCGACAGTTATATAATTTAACGAAGAATAATAAATTAAATTGTAAACAGTACATTAATATCAGAATCTTTCGACAGTTTACAATCTCGCAAGATAGATTACAGCCGGACGGACAGACAAAGTTGACAAAGCTAAACTATAGGAGTTCCTCGTATGACTACGAAACTCAAAAACACCTTCAGCAATCGCGTCACGCCTGGCTGATGTAAAATATCGAAATTAATTTGTACAAATGAAGAGCATGAAAGAATATTATGATCGATTTATAACGAGTACGTACCACGATAATTAATCGAAATATCGATTAATCTTAATTATTTATCGTGGTACGTACTCGTTATTAACAGATCATGTTATTAGACCACGAAGACTTAAGTTCAAAATCTTTAATCATAAAAGAATAGCGAACAAATATTAAAATTATTGAGATGTCTTTATAAAGGAAGATTACTACTTGCGCGTGACGACGCCCCAACACTGTTAAATGGTACATATTGTATCAACATGGCGGTGCATATCGTAGTGCCACGTCGCCACGGCAAAAACTTGTTTAAATTATATTACAAGGGGCAAACGGGCAGGCGGTTTACCTAAGTGACTACCGATGCCCATGGACTGCATCACCAGGAGGCTTGCTACTACGTTGCCAGCTTTTAAAGAGGGTTTGTCGCCACTTATATGAAAAAGAGGTACTGGTACTCGGAAGCGTCGGCTCAATTCGGCTACAAACCAAAAGGATTGCAAGCGTGAGGCCACCTCTAATAAACTATTTTGTACTTACAGTTAGAGGCAAAAAACTCAGTCCCACTAGGAAGTTGGCCGTCCAGTTAACAGTGACGGCCACCGACGCGGCGGCCGGGCGGGCCGCCTGGTTGAAAAGCTCTGTAAAACGTAAATAAACGCAATCCTTAATAATTAAATTATAAAAGGGATTTAATTAAAAGTAACAATAATTTAGTAAAACATAATTTTTTTAAACTAGTGCACCCGGCAGACGATGTCCTGCTCGAACGTTGGGCTACTTACTGTTTACTTCTACCTTATATCGTTACCGTCCCCGTTCCCGTATTATTAGAAATATCAAATGACTACGAATCGTTTCTGCGTTGTGCAGCGGTAATAAAGTGCAAATTGAGTCTTTGACGTTATGAACACACCTACATTGCTTAGACAACAGTGAGTGCTTGTAATTTAATATGAACTTTATCGAATAGCAATAAAGTTCAAATTGACTCTACATTTTAGTTACAAAACGTTTGTGTGGGAATAAGAAAAGGGCTGTTTTTAGGGTTTTCCTAGGAATTATTCGAATCTTTCTCGCCGTAATAAACATTCTTGGACTTCAACGAATATTCAAAAAAAAGAATTGGTAAAATTGATCCAGGCGTTGTTGAGTTATGCGCATACCAACACATTTTGCGATTCATTTTTATATGTATAGGTAACATAATAATTTGTTAAACTGCAATTGTGCCAAATTTCGCACTCCTCCATCCGCGCAATTTTCACAGAATGGTAGTTAAAATTTTTGCTTCACGTATAAATATATAAAAAGTACTTACCGGTGACGAGGAACCACGGAATTGAACCTGGGCCCACGGCGAACAATACCACGAAAAGAATTACCAGCGCAACGCACAAGTAAGACACCCAGGCGTGAGATGTCTGTAAAAATGACACATATTTGTTCTGAATATCCTATTAATTTATAGATATAATATTTAACTAACGGACCAGGCAGACGTTGTCCTGCCGGAACGTTTGGTTACTTAGGTACTATTCTTGTTTATATGATCTTTTAAACTACACGACGGATTTAAATAACGTTTTCATCAATAAACTGAGATTCAAGAGGAAGATTTATGCAGGGCCTACTATAGGGCGAACGGAGCAACAGCTCCAAACAGGGAGCCCTAGGGGACGCCTCTGACAAGGGCGACTCTTAATATGCGACAATTTCAAATATATTTTGTATAGAAAATATAAAGAGGGCAAGTAAGGGGGGGTTCAAAAGAAAATAAAGAAAGGAAAAATACAAAGATTATTTTAAAATCCTAAAAAATACAGATTTGGTCGCTAGTTCTGTTACCTATAACACAATCATTAAGTTGTCTACCTTAGGAACAGACGTCCGTGTGTCCTATAGTCCTGTATATATTTATTTATTTATATAATTGAAGCGTGTTAGAATATGTCTAAATTCATTCTTATTAACCTTCGCCGTCTTTGCTTCTTCATTGGCTTTGTTTTCAAAGTCTTTTTTTTTAAAGATTTTAAATATTTCTAATCGAATTCGTATACGTCGAATTTGAATTAGATCCTAACAGATTTCAATCCATACTTTTATCGCCATCGAGACTCATTTCAAAACTTTGATTCCAATCCCAAATGTTTTTATATTTGTATTTAAAAAAAGCTGTAGTAAGCCAATTATATATGTAAACATTCCGGAGTGTAGAGGCATTTGTACCACACAATGAAATAAAAGTAAAACAAACCGATTGAATTGGAATTCGCCGACAAGCCTTTATTTCTGGTGGCCTTTGAACTAAATGTCCGTTTCCGACAACTTTGGAAGGCTGAATGAGGAGTTGTCAAAGACGATGTCAAAATTTTATGCTTTGAAATATAAATAAAGCGCAAATTATGAACGGGAATGGACAGCGCTATGTTTTTATATGGGCAAGTGAAATTTGATTTGATTTTAACTTTGTTGGAGACTTGGTGTGAAACGGTGACTTCGTTTATAATTAAATTGTTGAATTAAACTGTTAGACAGGTTTTTAGGATCTTTGCGCGGAACACTCATACGTTTGTCAATATGAAAGTAGCCTATGTGTGCAGCAAAACTGTGGCAATTTGACTGGAATTTAAAAATAAAATAATTTTATTTCAGACATAGGCCCATATAAAAGTCAATGAAACATTAAAAACACAAAAAAAAATTGAAATACACATTTTAATATTCTTGTGTTTCGTGTTTCGGAAGGCACGTAAAACTGTGGCCAGTGTGAGTGAATATATATTAGTTGTGAGATTGTGGGGATGCCGGGGATGACGTCAGATGGCAGTCGGTCATCTTAACTCGTACCACAGCCACTTTCTCTGCCATCTAAGCGAACCCTGGTACTAGACCGGGATGACGCTAGGAATAAGAAGAGAGGTAACACGCAATTGAATTAATGTAAGATATTATGCAAGTTATATTCTTTAAAAAAAATTCTTAAAAATATATTTTACGCTGTAATAATACAGCGTTTTTAAATTATACGTAACACACCAATATATTATTGTGCATTAGTCGGATGACTCATACATATTTGCTTATCGCCAAAACCAGCTTCAGATTTCGCACAGTGGCGAATCCGTGTGAATAGACGACGAAAATGCTTCGCATGTAATGGGAGACCGTCAGCTAAAATTGCCACCGGCGTCTGTGATTAAATAACAAATAGGTATAAATAGAATTATTCAGCCTATTTTGTATAATATATACGTATATTATGTTATGTTTGTTTATATAATAATTATATACGTAGAGCGTCACGAATCGTCTGAGAGCCAGTACTTTCTGATCGGCTCGTTTCTTTGGCTATGCCGGCATGGGTGTACTCCAGGCGCGGATTCTCGGCGGTGGAGCAACCAAATAGACTTGTGACGTCATACTTTCACGGTCTATTGACATCGAGAGCCTGATAATGTAAGTGTATGTTCGGATATACACTGCGAGATCTGTGAGCTGTCATGTCAATTTTGTATACTCTAAAGGTGTCCCTTTTTCTTTTACTATACTGGTTACAGTTTAAAACGGAACGCGGTCCTGTATACTGACATCCCCATAAAAGTTTTTCACCACGATTTTACAAACTTCCGATTTGTCTTTACTCACGAATTTTTAATAATATAATACTGTTAAACTGTTAAATTTTTTAACAAGAGACGCTCTATTTTTGATTGATCACGTGAACAAAGTACTGAGAGATGTAGCTTGAAAGCGCCAGTGGTCACAGTACAAAAAGGGCGACCATTTATGACGTCATATATATCCATAGGATACTGAAGCGGACCTTGTTACAAGAACGAGATAACACTGGGAAGAAGAAGAAGATATTTACTTATTATCTTTAGAAACATTACCTCAAATTGTATAAACAAATAATAAATTTGAAATTTTTGTGATATTAGTAGTGATAATTGTGTAAATAAAATGGACACGGTTCTCCGAGCTCATTTAACTGAAATTCTAGAATTTCTCTCAGTTTCATTGCGTGCTCCCGCGTGCACGCACTTGAAGGGCCCCGTGCTCCTTTTCTTTAATTAGCGCACAACAGCTGACGGATTATAATATAACAATTCCGGCTTCAGCATCGTTTGTTTCACCTATGCGTTAAGGGTCTTTGAGAATTGGGTTTGCCTGCCCTTTAAAATTCCTCATGTGGTTTCCTTATTAGTTCGGAAATATTGGTGTTAGAAATTCTTAGATAATCGCAGGTGAACTATTTGACATCGAGATGAATTTAATATTGTTGCAATTATGTAATGCAAAACATTTCGCGCAGCGTGCGTCACAGGAATCTATAAATAGCAATAACACTTTACCCACACGATATAAGAAACAAGAAAGATGAGCGGACGCCAACGAACAATGAGATGAATTCCTGAGCTGCGGATATAATGATGGCCGGTTCAATAATATCAGCTGTCTATGGATGAAAAATGCACTTACGCACTAGCCATACAAACAATTTTACTATAGCACGGTCTAGGAAATTTATAAATTGTATTTACACACATAACTACCGACCGACTGCACCGAATCGGATAATTCTTTTTTTGTTGTTTTCGTTAGCGTCAGGATAAGGTGTGTATACTTAAAACATTTTTATGTCTGCCTGTTTGTTACGGGTAATTACCGAAACGGTTGACAGGACTTTAAAATTAATAATATATAGACCACTTTTCTGCGAACAAAAAATAATGTTCCGCACAAAAAAAATTAAAACCCTTAAAATATAATAAGTCTCTAAATTCACGCGGGCGAAGTCGCGTTGTTCTTTTAGTGTAAAAGATGGCTCGTTCTTAGCGTTTACACCAAAATATCAACGAGCTAGAATAAAAATAAGAATCTTTGTGGAGCGCAGATAGAACAACGAACGAATGCTCTACGTCCGTTTAAACTAAAAGAATTTCATAGAATAAGGAGTAGAGTGAGCATGCACTCGTCTGATGTAAATCGGCCTTAAAAGGAACAATGTCTTGATGTAAAAAAAAAAATAAGAACATCAAAACTTCTTACGCTCTACCATTTAAACCTTTTTTGTGTATGTATATTTGTCACAATGATATTTATTCGGTGGGCCCGGGTCGCCAACATTAAAATACAATTAGGGTCAATCCCGAACACACAAATGAAGATTAACTTCGTGAAATAACTGCCACAATTAGTAATGCGTTGTTTTGATGCTTCGTTTCTTTTTCCTTAATGCCACCGGCACAAAGAAGTCGATTATTTCCTGTGATGTTGGTAAATGGAGGAAATCATTTAACTTTTTAACCGCTTTTATTTAGTTTGACACGTTTGTTTTTTTGGGTCCAATCTTGGCTCAAATTTGGTATACTTGCGTCACTTTTTACATGGCAATAGAGTAATATAGTGATATGGAGCTGATCTGATGATGGAGTGGGAAGGTGGCTATCTACAAAATCTATACTAATATATAAAGCTGAAGAGTTTATTTGTTTGTTTGTTTACTTGAACGCGTTAATCTCAGGAACTACTGGTAGGATTTGAAAAATTCTTTCAGTGATAGATAGCCCATTTACGCAGGCGAAGTCGCGAGCGCAGCTGGTATAAGATAAATTCATCGAGTTTGGGCCCATTTATTTTATCTTGACAAACACTTGTGTTCCGCTACTAGGGAGCTGGTCGGATGATGGAGTTGGAAGGAGATTGTACGAGAGGACGTCTGTTCCTAAGGTAGACAACTTAATGCCTGTGTTATAGGTAACAGCCGCCTGTTATATACAAATATATTTTCCAATGATTCTAGATGGTTAAATTGCATTAAAATAGATAATCTAGATAGTAAAAGGAATTTTCAATTAATTTTTTTTGAAATTCTCGAATAAGCATATTCAGGGTCGTTTCAAAATCATTACCAGAACGCTATTTAGTGTACTCCTATAGGGTTCATTTTAATACACTTGATTTTTTTTATAAATTTTTCAAATTTAATAGTTAAGCTAATAGTTTTAAATGTGTCAAATTCTATTTAATGACCCGCTTTGGAATCCCTTACAGTAAAAAATATCACTAATAATTTCTTCTCCTTCCTCTCTAAATTTATTTTTTATTATGTTTATTTCTTTCCTTCAGCCTGTTGAAGTTCCCTTGTGGACAAAGGCGTCCCCCATGGATTTCTACAAAATATTATGTATACAATATATACAAATGCAAAAGTCACTTAACATGAAAAAAACCGCCTGACGTACAATGACAAAAATTGGCAAGGAGCAAGTAGACATCCGCTAAAATCCGATTTTTTTAAAGAGCCAGATTGTGGATGTCTAAGACGTCTTACAATTTTACACGTACGATGTCGCGGAAAACAGCTAGTATTTAACACTACAGTCAAATTTATTAGATTAAATCTTTAATATACTTACATTTGAACGGTTCGATGCAACTTCCAACCGTACGTACGAAGCGTTAAGAAAATTGAAAAAGATGGCGTCATCTGTCTTTCGTGTTTCGTAATTTTCAGGTAAACAGTATTTATTTCTTTCATTTTTATATGAGACCCGATAAACACCTTTTTAAAGGCCGGCAACGCATTTGAAAACCTTCTGGTTGTTCAGAAGTCCATGGGCGGAGGTACTTCTAAGTGACTACTTCGTTTGCCTCTTGTTTAAAGAAAAATACATGTTGTCAGTTTGACGAGGCAGGAAATACCCTGCAAATCGCTTATTTTGGGAATAAGCCATACGAAACGTAACTCAATTCGCCTGTCCCATATACGTGTCAGAACACGTCGACACTATATCCGTTTATTCCCGGACGAAAGGAAACGGGAGCGCTCCATTTCACAACGAATCGAGAAACATAAGCTGTTGTCGCGAAATGTACGTGTTTCCGTAAATGTCGACTTTTGTATCAAGAGTTTTCGCATGACCACACTTAGTAGTGTAAATATCAGCTATTTAAAAGTACATTAGACTTATATATCCTACTAATACTGTAAACGCGAAAGTTTGTACGCATGGATGTATGGATGAATGTTTGACGCTCTTTCACGAAAAAACTACTCAATGGATTGTAATAAAATTTTACAATAATATAGTTTATACATCAGAATAACACATAGACTATAAATTATAAAGATATTGTGAGAATTGTCCAAACTAGAACGATAAACGTCAAGTAGAAGAAAATTCTGCCATCTGGGAGCTATTCTGGCGTGCAATAACCGTTAGAGATACACGTATATAGTCTATGAAGGAAATGTTTATCTTAAAAAGTTCTAAAAAAAGCCCGCGACAGCATATATCTATCTTTCATGTTTAAGCCGTTAACGCCAAAATTGTGACCCATTATGGAACGAGAACCTGAAAGGAAAAGGAAAAGAGATCGGGTACAAAATATAGGATATAGTGTTACACATTATTTACTACATTCTATATATAGTAAATAGTATCTAACCTTATACTCAGACAGGACAGCGTCTGCCAGGCTCGTTACTACATATGTAAAGGGTAAAGTAGCACAAATCTCGAAAACCGCTAGACGTACGATGATAAAATGTGACGAAACGGTAATTTAGTTAATGGACATCCGTTAAGAAAATATTTTTCAGTTTAAGGAGCTGTTAGGGCTCTCTCAATTTTACGCAGACGAACTCGCGGAAAACAGCTTGTACGTTATATATGAATTTAAATCAAATAGGGAAGCAAGAAAAATAAATTGTTTGACAAAAATCGCAAAAAAAAAAACAAGGGAAAATGTGAGAAACTGCACACGCTCAAGAATGGGATGAGGATGGCAATATCTGTAACCTCTCATTTCCGAGATGAATGATTTTTGTGATTTTATTTAAGACATTAAATTTAGCCTTATCACAAAGTATGCCGTACGATGTCTTTTACAGCCTATATAAAAATCCAATGTCAGTGTGCATGTTTCCTGAAAACTCCTTACCTAGTCAACGGATATTTATTAAAGTTAAATATTATGTCTAATTTGGTCCAACTTGAGATATAGGATCGTTATTTTTTAATTAATGGTCTTTTTGTTAATTTTGTCTTTTAAATCTTTACTAAGTCATTGAGTTACAAAAACGTTTGGCCAGGTTGATTAGTTACTCCACAAAATGTCTTAACAATTAATATGTTTTACAGTGAAAGCATCCTGGGTGGTATCCTAGCAGTGGTACAGTACTTTGCCAATCACGCCGAGTGTACCCGGGTACAGTGGGCCCCCAACGAAAGGGAGAATATGGCTGCACCTTTATTGATACTCCAGGGCTGGTTACTGACATTACAGCTGAGAGAGAAGAACAAAAATAATATTCTAAAACTTCAGGTAAGTAAAAAAAAACTCAAAGATACATATACTCTATATGTGCGAAAAAAACTTTATAATATATGCATTATAAATAAATTAAATGATTAAAATGAATCCACACGCACACCAATGCCAAACGATTTACACACACACACACATATACATTTCCTATAATATATTGTCAAAGCAAACTCAGCAACCGTATATACCTAAACTATTCTTCTAAACCTATTTTATATATATTAAATTATAACGTAAATTATTCTTCTTTCAGGTATCAATATTCGTCGTAAATTGTCTATGCCTGTTGTTTTGGCAGTTCACACAGTTTATATTCCTCACTCAAACCTTCATATTCTTCGTCATGGAACAGCTAAAAATCATAGACGTCAAAGCTCTCTCGATATTCCTACACTCCCATTTCTGCGGCCTCCATTTAGGTGTTTTTCTTCTTCAGGGCAACGACATGCTAAAAACTTCCCTATTCACCTCGTTCTTCTTTATAGTGTCTCTCTACTGCTTGTTCTTCAGCTCCCTACGCATTAAGGTCAAGAATCGCTTGGACCTCTTCGTTGAAACTTGGCTGATTCTCCTCAGGATACTCATAGCCGTTTTGGGAGCGTTCTACTTGAAGAAGATACTCAGTGACACTCTAGAAGTGCAGGAGGATTCGCACATTTGGGACATTCTCTATTCGAAATTCACCGACTTCAAAACCTTCCATACTCTTATTTACACCTGCTCGGAGGTTTTTGACTTTCTGCCCCTCAGTTCTGTTATTAATATGGTTAACTCTTTGCTGATTCCTCTGGTTGCGGTGGCCATTGTTAGTGTTGAGAGGAAATGGTCTTCCGACGCGATAGACCGCTCCATGAAGGAGTTGGACGATTTGATAAGGGAGGGAGTAAGAGAGGAAGACAATGACGACGAGGACAGCGGAATAGAGAGTACGGAAGTGAGGAAGAGTCCGAAAGAAGATGCTGTGCTCTGCAAGCTGCAGTCGATCCAGGAGTTGGACTATGTGATGCTGTTTCTGAAGAATCTCCAACCGGATCCGGCCATTTTCTACAATATGTCCCAAATGGCCGTCTTTGGGGTCATGGCTGGTTTGGTGATGAGACTGAAATTGCTGTTTTCGACTCAGATGTGTATCGTGTGCTCGTTGGTGACAAGCAGTACTTATCGTATGTGAGTGGTTTTTATTTCATCACTAGCTGTAGCCCGCGTCTTTGTCCGCGGGAATTCAATGTTCCATCCCGGTCTAGTTCCAGGGTCCGCCTCGATTGCAGAGGATGTGGCTGCGGGGCGAGTTAACCAACTGCCCTCTGACGTCATCCCCGGAATCCCCATAATCACATCACTAATATAACTCAGTGGCACTAAACGGGACATTCGCATTCGCTTGAATTCAGCGATTTTGTCAAATTGTGAGGGCTAGTAGACTATAATTGTGCCAAATTTCATGTTCCTCCGTCCGCGCAGGTTTTGCAAAATGGTGCCGAAAGTTTTCGCTTCAAATATTAATATGTAGATTTGTTTACTACTTGGTTGTGTTATTTCTGAAATTTCTCAAAAACAGTCAAGGCTTGGTAGCTTAACGACAAAAGTATGGACTGAAACATGTATGTTGACCGGTTCAAATCCCATCTTCTCTGAGTTTATTCTTAATGAAGTTACTAGGCATACCTTATTCTTCTTCTTCCTAGCGTTAACTCGGTCTAGTAAATATATACAAAATCGATATATACAGGACTATATGACACACGGAAGTCTATTCCTAAGGTAGACAATTTAATGCCTGTGTTATAGGTAACAGACGTCCGTTATACACAAATATTTATTTTCTGTAGAAATATAAATATTTATAAATAGAAATATAATATAAATATACAAATAGATAATACACCCACACTCGAGGTGAGAATCGAATCCACGACCCCCGGAGCGGAAGGCAGGGTCACTGCCCACTGCACCAACGGGCCAGTCAAAGTGCCAGGGACCGCTTACTATGTATACGGAGGATGAGGCTGTGGGGCGAGTTAAGATGAGCGACTGCCGTGACGTCATCCC
Source organism: Charaxes varanes (assembly GCA_024363005.1). Lineage (NCBI taxonomy): Eukaryota > Metazoa > Arthropoda > Insecta > Lepidoptera > Nymphalidae > Charaxes > Charaxes varanes. The sequence goes on along the minus strand of JANCMC010044246.1, from coordinate 1,397,788 downwards.
CGGAACCCCACAATCTCTACAATCTCACGACTAATATAAATGACATTAATCAGGACCCACTGTTTTACGTGCCTTCAGAAACACGCAGAAGGTCGAATATTTTAAAGCCAGTTAGAATTGGTTACCCATCTATCACCGGGCCGCGGTAAGAGCTAATTAACTTAGCGAACACCTCAAATGCCTTTACTAAATTTTGCCATTACTAAATTAAAAAAAATATATTACAACTAATATTTGACCGCAAAGATTGTCTAACACATCTGCACCTGCTTGCCGTCAATAATAATGAGTAATAATTAAATTATTTCGGACCACATCGCTGGAAGTGCCCGCAGCGTTTTTTGGTAATAGACAAAGATGTTCAATTTCACGGATATGCCAATAATAAACTGTTCAAATCAAATCAAAATTCATTAATTCAGTTAGATTTCTACAACTCTTGTGAAAGTCATTTTATACATATAATATATACATGCATATTTGTTCAATAATGCTTTTTTTTATATAACAAGAAACAAACGAGCAGACGTTTTCACTTAAGTGACTACAGGCGCCCATGGACAACTGCAACACCAGAACGTTGCCGGCCTTTGAGGGCTAATATTGCTCTTCTCTTGAATATCGGTTCAGTGGTGCGAGTGTATGTGTGACATATTTTGGAACCACAATAACTCAACGGTGGAATGAAATCGTTTGAACCTGATTCAAATCCCGGCTCGTTGGACTATTAGTTCACCCACTCCGAACACATGATTTAACACTTACTATTAGTGATAAAAGCTTCAAATTATTAGTGAATTGAAAACTTCAAGAGTCATGCATTTTAAAGATGGGAAGAAAAAACCTTGAAATTGCGACACCGTTACCTTAGCGACACCGATGCGTTCCACTGAGCGATCGTTTAGTGCAGCCTCTTTGAGTTCAAGTTTTCACTTTGTTTAGAATGCTCTGAAAATAATTATACATATTTAAAGTTTCTGACTTTATGAAGAAAACAGAATTACTCACACAAACACCTCAAATTTATTATTGGATGTACAAAAATGCAAACATATAATAAACAAACAACTGAATTTTGTTGTTATATACCATAACTTTCCAGGTGAACATTTTATTTATATTAATGTTAGAAAAAAATATAATAAAATTTTATTTAGCCATTAAAAAATGGACTTTGTTTATGTCAGGTCGTAAAAATTTCGTGGGACACCAATAACGTAAATTTCATAGCTATTTAATCAACAATCAGAATGCCATATCTACCATACTCACTGTTTATATATCTTAGTAACACAAACATACTTAAAGCCGCGTTTACATCGGGCCAGTTGTGTCTAATATTTTTCTTATTATATTATATAGAATTTTATATTATATATAAGGATTCTAATCTTCAACTTCGAGACGAATCATTCTTGTAACTTTTTTTAATATATAACATATTTTTTAATACTTTAGTTTTTTTTCTGCACCCTACGCTGCGGCCCAACATAATTAGTGTGTAAATGAAATCGTACAAAATATAGTAATCATAATTGTTTACAAAATTGTATACAAATATAATAATCATAATTGTTTCAAAGGCGCTCGCACCGAATGGGTATATGGTTTCTGAGATGCTACTTTTTCTTCTTGCATGTCTTTAATAGAATGTGAATGGCTTTGAAAGGAAATTATTAAAGTTTTTTCTTTATTTTGTTTTAAATGCGAGTATGTATTATTTAGTGTATTAACGTTTATTATTAATGTTGTATTAATGGTAGCATAAGAATACAAGAATTGCGAAGAATTGTATGAAAAACTAAATGTATTTAGTATTTTTATATCTTTTTAAAAGTGGAAAGCTTAATTGAATGTATTATTAGTTGAGTGTATTTCTACATCGTGATAGATATGAAGACAGCTGATTTCATTAGTAATACTGTAATCCCTCATATAAAACGGTAGGTTTATTCCACATTATAGGAAAACGCGTTGTAGGATTATTCTCGTACAACGCGCTTGGACGACTCCGAATGCATAATGTAATATTATATATTACTATTCATACAGTATGTTATTATACATTATAGAATAATATTAATGCGTTATAAGAGCACCGTGTTATAGGGGGAGATTACAGTATACAGTATTGAGTTCATTATAGTTAGGAGTTCTATTCCTATAGTACCTCAAGACCTTTCACGCGTGTTTCATACAATAACTGAAATTCATATCAAATATGCGTTTGATCGGAATTGTTTAAACGGTTCGTAATAATAAAGAATTGTAATATATAATATGTCTTCATTGTGAAGTAAATAAATTAATGAATGCTTGAATAAACGAAGTTTAGAGCTCTTTTTTTTCAAGTTGTGCAACTTAACACACGTACACTCGTACACATAACGGGGCACGTACACAATAGCAAATAGCATTATGTGAACAAATTCATCCTCTAACTTCACTTAACTTTGCCGCTTTTTCTTTATTTTCCCAGTTAAGTAGAAAAGTGGGCATGAAACAGACCGTCACGTTCAATTTATTTAGTTAGCCTGTTTCTCTACGTGGCTTATTGTATTTTCTCCATTACGTGCATAGTTGTTGCAAGAAATCCGCTCGCGACTTCGCTCGCCATCTTGTAGTCTTTTAAATTTTTATTTATTAAAAATATTTTGTATTCAGATAGAATACTGAGGACAGTTTATATGTTCATAGTAGCGGCCCGATCCGGCGACGCATGGTTATATACTATATTGAAGTTTTCATACGTATCCCTAACTTTTTAAAATATTCTATAGTCTTCATGGGGGCTAAGATTCTAATGGTGAAAGATTTTTTTAAATGGGTTCTGTAGTTTCAGAGCCAATTCAATGCAAACAAACAATGTAATCTTTTTTCTTTTTAATATTACAAGGTGAAACCCGTTGCTTCATTCGCGGGAATTAAGTGTTTTTTTTTTTTTATTTAGTATTTTTTATTAAAGTCGCCTATGTTATTTTTTGTTTCGTCAGCTATTTGCAATTGCAAGTCCCGTTAAAACGGCTCAGCTGTTTAGGAGATTACTTGGAACAAATAGATAGATAGACCGACTCACAGACAGATAGACAAAACTGTTTCAGCTTCTGTTTTTGTAATAGGTATGTATCTATACGTATATGTAAAAAATATGACAATACAAACATACATTTCAATTTTATTTATATGTATTGACGAGTAATTAGTCATAGTATTAATATAGATTTTATTGATATTTTACTAGACCCTAAAAATAGTTCAACAGGGGCTGACAAAAAAAATTATTAACGTTTTCCAGGCCGATGAGATGGAATTTTTTTTTTGCTATATTTTTGTGTCGAGGGCGCTAAAAAGCCGCCAACGCCGAGATTTAACGCAACGTTTTTTTAACTCACGTGCGAATGAAGGCTAAGTCAGTGATCGGAGATTTTATTTTTTACTTGTTTAATAAGATTTTATTCTTTATTAAATTAATTTAAAGGATCATATGCGTGAAAGTCGTATCAAAATCCATAAAATCAAAGCAAACCGTAATATATTTTTTTGGACTTTCTTTATGATTGAATTATTTTCTTTTCAGGTATGTGACGCACTCACACCACAAAAACTGTCGAATATTTAAGTAATAGTAAGTATAGATGGTTCAGTCTAAAAATGCCCGACCATCCACTAATTAATTGCAATGCTTGCTTGTGTGTGTGCTGCGTTTTTATAGTTAAGTCAAACTCAACCACGCACTGTAAGACAATGATATTAACTAGATTTCGTGTTTGTGTCTACACGCTATTTTGCATGTAGAGATGAATACTTTGGAGGGCCTTTCATTTTTCGACTGTACGCACTCTACTAAATTATATAAGGCACAATTTTTTTTAAATCATCATCACTGCTGAATTATTTGCCAGCTCCGGTGATTTGAAGGTTCCGTACCTTCAAAGGAAAAAAGCCCTCTCTATATAGAGTTCTCTATTGATCAAGAATCGTGAAATTTTACAACAAGCTATATAAGAGTCTACTCATTTCTCAAAGGCCGGCAACGCACCTGCGAGCCTTCTGGTGTTGCAGTTGTCCATGGGCGTTGGTTGTCACTTATGTGAATACCGCCAGCTGATTTGTCCCTTTTTATATTAAAAAAAAAACTTGAACTACTAGAAAAAAATGCGAAAACTCTAAATGTGTAGGTCCATCACACAAAAAATTATGCCGTGACTGTCAAATTAAAAGAATTTTTATGAAAAGTATAAATCTTAAAATAACCTGGACTTAGGAAAAGTATAAATCTAAAAACTTATGGAACCCTTAGTCCGTTACGGAACCCTTTGTCCACGATTCTGACTCGCACTTGCCCGGTTTTTTTTATTATTCATATAGTTTTTGTTGTTTTTTTTTCAGAGTACTGCCATTAAATGGCGTGCAAAAATTATAATAATTACGATTAATGAATTACAATAAGTCAAAATGTCGAATATATTAATTTTAATATTAAAATATCGCAATTAATTAATTTTCTATTTCAGAAGCAATTATTTAGGTACCTGCCATGATATTCTTTTTATTCTCATAAAAAAAAAAAATCTTTTAATACTGCCGAGGCAAAGCCAGGTCACTCCAGCTAGTATAACTTAATACGCTAAAAGCATTTAAGGTTTTTCTCATAGGAAAAGCAATCACTAAAGAGAAAATCTGAACGGAAAAGAGGCGAAAGACAAAAAGGAGCGCAAAAAGTGTGAAACGACGAAAGAAACTTTTCTTTTATCAATATACGAGGGTCTCAGAAGGAGATATATTTCATAGCACATATGGTACTTCACTAGCTGTTTCCCGCGCCTTCGTCTGTGTAAAAATGCGAGAGCCCATACACCTCCTTAATCTAGCTCTATCAAAAATTCCTTTTTAGCGGATGTCTATATAAACTATCTCCTTGCCAAATTTCATCTTTGTAAGTCCCGCTGTTTTCGAGATTTCGAGTTTAAGTGACCTTTCGCTTATATATGAAATGAAATTGAAATTTATTCGTTTAAATTTTGCAATCTTCTAAAGGGCGGAAATCTTCTATTAAATATAAAAGCCTGTGCCAGAAGGACTCGCTCTTCACACAATATAATTCAAGTAAAATAATAATTAAGATAATTTATATGCATAGTAACTTAATATACATATATATTGTAACTAACCCGACCTTATGGTGAGTATAATATTCGTATTAATAAAATTCCTTAAATCGAATAAAATAATCTCCTTAACAAATGGCGAGCATCGTCTAATAGGACCCGCAATAAGTTGTGAATGTTGTAACCCAATCGTACAATCCCTGGGCGAAGAATCAGAGGCAGACCTCAAACAATTTGGTACGATGGAGTTTTAAAGGACATGAGGCTATTAAGTGAAGAGACCTAAAAAAACAAGGCAAAGAGAGCTTTTAATTGTAAAATAGAATGATAATACTAAGAAATAGTATTAACAGCATTTTATAATTATAAAAAAAAGTATATATCCACGAATAAAAGTGGAGAGTTCTTTACAATGCTGTAATCTGAATGGTACAATATTGACACCGCTTCAAAACTAGAAAATCAGTACAATTTTGTACTGACTGTCTTGCTTTAAGGTACGCTTAGCTTAGCTTAGTTTCCGTTTCTGCTCCTACTAGGAGGGGAAACGGTAAGAAAGTAGGGTAAGGGTAATTCTTTTACTTAATAATGTTTTAAGATAAAAAATATAATCCTCTGTGTGTTTAGCTCTATAAAATTCCTTAACAAACTGACCAACGTAAAGACAAAAATGATAAACAATTTTGTGTTGACAATATTCATTTGACTTGTTACATTAAAACTTATATCAAAATTACAATCTAATTTTGATATCTGTCAACTTAATTTTACAATTTTTGTTTAAGCTTATGTGTAACATCTATAAATAAGACAACGCTTAGTTTTATATATCCTGTAAAATTTATTTTAAGGCTCAGTTAGTGTATGTCTCGTTGATGTTGATTATAAATAAACTTAAAAAATAAAAATGCCCAAAAGCGTGTCCAAACACTCTTATATAGAAGGGCTCCGTATTTGATACGCTATAAACGTATTTGTTAAATAACTTCAAAAGCTGATGTCCGATTTCGTTCAGAATAATTTTCCTAATGAGTCTTTAGCATGTTCTATCATCATGGAAAAGTTCAAGTCTCTAAATCTAATAGTTTGGAAATGCTAGTGGAGGGGGGGGGGGCGACCGACCACCTTACGCACAGACTGACGGACGAACAGATGGACGGACAGAGTGAAATTATAGGGGTTACTTGTTGTAAAAAATAAAGTAAAAATTGATGGGAAAACGGGTAAAAAAATGTTTCGACTTTAAAGAACTCTCTAATACTGCGCATTCAGTCGTGAAATAAGCAATTATTTAGAGTGCACAAACAGAATCGTCGATTATATTTCTCTATGTAGATGTAAGCATTTAATTAATTCTAATAGAACCAACACATGCAATCGGAAACCTTTATCTCATTTCAAAGGAACGGTCGGTCGTTATATTGCGTGTTGTCTTCAAAAGATCTTGACACAAAATAATACCGAATATATTTAAGTCACTCATGGGATTCTTTTTATAAGGAATAGGTTTAGAGTTCTTTTGTGAAAATTGGAAATCTGTTAACAGTAGGTATAAGGACAAATTTTGAAATATAGGTTTACAATGTTCTCTAGTATGAATTATTGCCAAAAAACTTAATGTTTTTGTAGCAAAGAAACATAAATTTAAAGATTAGAATTCACCCCAAAACAAACCCCTTTCTTAGGAAGGACACTCACTCTTTATCGAGGAAGGCTATAGGATTGTCGTATCATGACACAAAATTGAATGTAATTTTTTTTCTAATTTTACGCGAACGTACTCGCGGGCACTACCAGTATACCATAACGCAAAAATTCTTCACCTAATGTTACGCTGCTGAAGTCGCGCGTAACAACTAGTGTTTAATAAAATGTTTGGTTTAGTAATATATTTATTTGACTTTCTTAATAGGTATAAATAACAAATTGATCCAAATTAATTAACCGGTGACATAAAACGTTCTTGAACAACGTAAAGCCCCTAAAACGGGTTTGGATTCTTAACATGAATACGTCGTTAGATTTCAAGTTTCTCCGTACATTGGGAATCACGAAACACGAATTGTGAATTATAATTTAGTGTTAAAAGTTGTTCAACTTTTATTTGTATTTATAAAATACAAGATACACTAAATTTGCAAGTGGTAGAAAGAAATTGATGTACTCTATTATATAAACTATACATGTACCAAAAAGAAACATATAAATATAAAAAACTTTTGTCTGTCTTTCAGCCTGTTTATTTGGGGTAACCTCAGAAACTGCAGGACCAATTTTAACGGGCCTTTCACTGACAGATAGCTTACATTACAAGCATTTTAGCGTGACGATATATAGCCTTCCTCGATAAATCGCTTCCTCATACTGAAAGAATTTTTCAAATCTGACCAGTACTTCCTGAGATTAGCGTGTTCAAGCAAACAAACTAACTCTTCAGCTTTATATATTAGTATAGATTCCAAAATATATGGCAACAAATGCTTTTCCCAGTCTTCTTCTTAGCAATTTTGTTGGCAAGCACTAAATCGTGTCGGCCCAGAACTTAGCCACTTCAACTGCGTTATGAGTGGCAGCCTTCAAGTCCTCTTGCATGCAGGTATTAGGGCACGCAGGGCACGATATAAGATGCCTCATTGTTTGAGTTGCACCGCACAAACAGCTCAGAAGTCATTTTTATCATTATATTCAATTTATCAATTGTGCGTTTTATAAAATTATATATATTTTTTATTGATAGATTAATAAAGTTGCCACTAAAATAAATCCTAATAATTGATTTTTTTATTCATGGCTGCCATTAAATATGGGAAGCTATAAAGTTTTACCTGACATCAACCAATTGCGGCAGTGCTTTTAGACTTGTGCCCTCATATGGTTAGGGGACCATAAAATATGTAATTGAATGTAATATCCTGCCCCCAATTCTGAATACCAATAAACATGTGACTACTAGAACCAATATCGTCATAGGAATTGTATGGACAAAGTTCATATAGATATCATAGGAAATTGTGAATTGACAGTTAAAATCTGTGGCTTTGACCATGTTTAATTCAACAATTTTGTCCAACCTTAATGGTTTTTTTTTTAATTTTACAAGGAGCACATAGGCGCTCCGGTCACCTACCGACACCATGGACATCTTCACCACTAGAATGCTCGCAGATGCGTTGTCGTCATCCCGTAAAGAGGGGTTTGAGATTGGGAACTTTTACAAATCAAACGAAACGCGACCACAATAACGTCACTTGACGTAACAACATTGCCGTCCTTTCGCGCCTACCTTATGTGAAAAAGAGGTAGTGGTACCCGGACGCGGCGTCTCAATTCGGCTGCCAACTAAGAGGACTAAGCTTAAAAATATATACATATATATGCAAAAAATATATACATATATAGACACCTCTAATTCCCTTCATACATTTCTTTGACTTCTTGAGGACTATAACATATACTTAAATTGGTCCAGTCACTCTCAAGTTATGGCATGACAAATGATACTAGGGATTTAATGTTATCAAAATTGCTGTTTCATTGTATCTCTTATATCAAAAACAACGAAACCTATCTAAAATTTTTGATTTGGTTTTAACTTGGTGCTCCAAAACAAATTAAAATAAGTCGCTATACCTGCGAGAGTCTTGTGAATCATCCGATTCGTGGCATCCTATTCTGTTTTTATATAGTATTGGACCGGGCAGGCGTTGTCCTGCTTAAATGTTGGCTTGATCGTTATTGAAGACGCGCTATTATCGTAAGGAAAGATTTAAATTGCCATAAATAATATTAAGTCAAAAATCGAGATGTAGCCTTTGTTCCTATTTCTTCGTATGTTCCAATATAAAAAAGGAATAGAATAGTAAAAAAAAAAAAAATTCGACCCTGAACAAAATAAATAATATCTATATTAATAAATAGAACTGAATAGTTTGTTTGTTTAAACGCACTAATTTTAGGAAGTCTTGGTCCAATTTAAAAATTCTTTCAGTTTTGGAAAGCCCCTTTATCGATTGAAGCTATAGGCTATATTATATCATCACGCTGAAATTGAATCTATTTTTTTTATTTAATTTAGGCCACCGGGAAGTCTCACAAACCGAACGAAACGCGACAACAACACCATCACTAGACGTGACAGCATTGCCATGCCATTAGGGATATATGTACATATATACCATGCCATAAATATGTTTTCAAACAATTAACGAACTGTAATATTTATGTATTAATATACACGTTCAGGAATAGTTAAAAAATCGGTCTAATTTATAGCTTACACTTTATTTAAAATCTTTAAATTAACTTTTTAAATATATGAGACAATAATGTTTTTACTACATCTATACTCTATACTTACTTATATATACAACTGAAGAGTTTGTTTCTTTGTTCACTTGAACGTGATAATATCAGGAACTACTGGTCCGATTTGAAAATTTAATTCTTTCAGTGTTAGATAGTCCATTTATCGAGGTAGGCTATAAGCTATATATCATCAAGCTAAAACTCAATCTAATTTTTTTTACCTAATTTTACGCGGAAGTAGTCGCGGGCACAGCCAGTAATATATAAAAACTGACATCACAATAAAATACCTACTAGACAAACGGCAACTTGCAAGAATCAAAAGCATTTCGTATTTCAACAATTTCTCTCAACAAATTTCTTTGATTAGTGAACTTATCTCGGATCTTGTTCGTTTCATCTCGCCGCCGCTATCTCGACATCTGACGACCAGTCAGCATCTTGTGAGGAATGATTATTGTATAGATAGATACACGTCTGACCGCGCTTCTAATGTTGGTTTTATATTGAAATTTAGTATGTCGCTTCGTACTCAATTTTACTTGTAATACAAATCCGTTCTAGAACCATGCACAAAGTAAATAAATAAATAGGACAAACAATACCATAAAAACTAGCTATTTCCTTGTCTTATCGAAAAAACCATTCTTAGCGGACGATTACTAACTTTTAACTATCTCCTTGCCAAATTTCATCGTTGTACGTCCCGCGATTTTCGAGATATCGTGTTAGATGACTTTTCGCTTTTTATATACATAAACAATAAACCCAATATACTAGTAAATCCTTGGTAATATCTATCTTTATACTTTATTTTCTAAGTCGAGCCAAACGGGAGTAAACCTCACACTTACGAGGTGATATAACAGGGAGATTCGTAAAATATCAACTACCACTGCATCAGATGGCACTTATGGTGGGATGATAAATGTTATTTGGACAACGCGACAGGTGACGCCGGGCCACCTGCGTTGTATAAATGACAAATTGTTATAAACATTACTAGGGTTGAACCATAGCTTCAACTAGAATTTTCATATAAAAAGAAATAAAATAATTGTTATTTCGACGCAACACAATACGATGCAACATTTGCGTTGCGAATACGTGAGTTCACATATTGTCAGCTAAATGAGTTACTGTCTATCTCCGCCCTAGAGAACCTGTAAAACAGTATATTAGACTTATAAAATATTTGACGATTCAAAAGAGCTTGTAAAAGTCTACTTGAATAAAATATCATTTGAGTTTAATTTGAATTAATAAGAGTTGGTAAAAATGAAAAGGTCATAAGGTTGATCATATTATTTTGTCATTAGTTGTCTTCACGCTGTTATGAAAGCTATTTTTCCATAATATCTTCTAGTCGAACGAAAGTTTTCTTTACTTCTATTTATAAATATAATATCTATACTTTTTTTATTAATAAATAGAAAATATTATGTCAGGCTACAATTGTAAAATTAAAAATCTTTCGCAGCTATTCCTACATTACTGAAACTAGACAAAATATATGCAATTCCTATAAGCAATACCCCAACTTATATACGCGGCACAAACGAATTTGAGAAAAGCCACTAATAGTAGTAAATATTTTATTTTTACCATACTTAAATATATAGGTAAAATGCGAAGAACGAGCTAAAATGCTGTGTTAAATGAATAGGTTTTTGTATATGGAGTAGCGGACCCGTCAGACGTTGTCTAGCCCGGAATTTGTCTCGTTTATCAATTTTCCAATCTCCTTTATGTATTTTCCATAAAACGTGATACTGGCTAGAATGGTTTATAAAGTAATAATTTACATGTCACGTCAGAAATACAAGCTTTTAATTTAAGCTTAGTAGGAGGGGAAAAGGGAATATTAGATATACCTAAAAAGTATTCCTAATATTTAAAAAAAAAAATTAAATTAAATAAAAAAATTAAAAATGTTAAATTAGTAAGACTATAAAACGCACCTGCTTGCCTTCTGATCGTACAGATGTCCATGGGCGACAGTAGGCACTTAGCTGCCTGCTGCCAGCTCGTTTGCCTCTTGTAATAAAAAAATATATATAAAAATCTAAAAGTGTCTATAGAATTTCATAGAGCGTAAGATTTTTTATTATGTGTAATATTCTTATTGCATATTTTGGTGTTGGTTGTGGTTGGTCAGAGCTTTTGCAGTTAGACAATCCGAGGCACGAAGCATGTAGTCCACGTAGTGGGTGCAGTCTACACAGGTTTATATGACCTCTAGAATGCCTGTTGACAGGGTTTTTAAATAAAATATACTTATATTATCTCAGCCCTAGTTTCCCATTAAAGTAATATTTGACTCTATTTGATTTATTAATTAGCAACAAGATGGGTGGACGACATAATATCAGACGCAGAGCGAACCTGCTCCAGGCTGGCTCAAGATCATAATGAGTGGTACAAATGGGGAGAGGCCCATCATCATTCCCAGCAACTGAAGAAAAGGGGACGTGGATGATGATGATGAATTAATTAATATCATTAAAGTTGTACAAAAGGAAGAACTGTCCCGGAATTAGTTTAAAGATTATTCCGTTAAATTTATCTTGCTTTCATCGGGTGGAGTATTATGTGCTAGTGTTATAGGTAAATACTTCTGTATTTTTTCTAATCATGACATATATTTTTTTTATCCATCTTATATCTAAAAATGAGCTGTCTTAATAGAATTTAACATTAACATTAAAAGATTGTATCAACGTAAAAAACCTTATAAAAAGTATCTAATCCGATTAAGTCAGCGTTGGCATTAACGGGAGTAACGTTTAGATGAATTGGTGACACATTTCAGAGATCTCATGAATAAAAAGTAAGTAGACAGACAAGTTGACAGCCAGGAGCGGTAGGATAATGAGCAGGAATTTTATTTGATGCTCCCATATTATTAATTGTATATAGACATTCATAGATACAGTTAATCATAGTGAATTCGTAGTGAAAGTAACTTTGTCTGATAAGTTTTCACATCTAAACCGTTAGACCAATTTTGAAGCCATTTTGAAATTACCCGTCTGAGTTTGTTGCGGGCTCTTCTCAGTGCAGGACACGAGGGCCCTTGTAAACTTAAGTTTTAGGTCGTAAATTTAATCACCAAATTAATAACTGATTAAATTATAATAATATTATTATACATATAACGTTCATAAGTGCTTATAAAAAATTCTATGTGAATCAATGATTTTGACTTTGATGGATTTTGTTAAAGAGATAGATTGGATTGAAAAGGTTGTGGCACAATCAGTGGTCGGCGCTTGAATCGATCGCTAGGTTGATTAGCTCCTGTTGTGACCGGGTGTTAGATGGGTGACCCATAGTGCATTGGTTTACATTTTATATCGGAGCTCCTCCGCATTTCAGAAGACACAGATAGGCTAATTCTTGTAGAAAAATTGACATTGAAATGAATCGAAAGTATGTGTCAAATTCGAAGAAAACAATGACAAAGTTTCGGGTTACAGCTTCGAATCTATACATACTATATCCATCTATACAAATAAAGAAAATTGTTATATGTTCCGTATATACATCATCGTCATAATTTCAGCCTGGGGACGTCCACAGCTGGACATATGCCTCACTATCAATCTTCATATACAATGTATGTATAAACAGTTACTTAAATGGACTCAAAGAATTTTATTCCGTTTTACATTTATCTTTCATTATTCCGATATAGATGACACTTTCAACGCACATCACAATAATCTATCCAGCCTTCATGAATTATAAATGGGGCAATAAACATGGCTATTTCAATACAATATTCAAATAAAGACGTTTCGTTCGGTTTGTGAGACTTCTGGTGGCCTAAACTCGTCATTAAGGGCCGGCAATGCATCTGCTTGCCTCAACTGTCCATGAGCGTCAGCAGGCATATGTCTGCCTGCTGCCTGTTCGTTTGCCCCTTGCAACATAAAAAATGTATTTTCCCTTCAATACCTAAATAATTATTATTAATGGGCTTTCTGTTCGCGAAATCCTTCAAGGATTGATCTACGATTCTACGGAATATAAATGCTTTAGTATATCTCTTGATGGCATATATTTATTGAGAAAACAAAGTACAACTTGGTAGAATTGTGATTATATTATATAGGTATCAGTATTTGAGGCATTATCAAACAATTAAAATCGTGCAGGAAGTATTAAGAAATTGTTCAAAAGGCAGGCTGTCTGTCTGATTGGGAAAGTAGCTCCACTTAATTATTGAAATTCAAATAATTTCTGATATTTTGAAATAAACTCTAGTCATCATCTTCCTTGATTTGCTAGCTTCTATGCCTAGGGCGTACGCTTGTTTGCCACTAAGAGCCTAAAGGAATAAATAGTCAAACGGTGGCACGTGCCTATAACAATGGAGCTTTATAGTCACCAATCTTGTGATTTAATAGTGCTGAGTAAAGGTTCGACCATATACTACGTTATATTTTCATTTGTATTGAAAATATTTTTCATTGGTTTAAGAATAATGAGATTTCTATACAATTTTGATGTTCATGTTTCAAGAAGCAAATACTTTGACAGATTGTAGTTAAATACGGTATTATACTACTATAATAGTACATTATTGCAGCGGCCGGTAAGAGAGACATTGATGGACGAACGTGTGAATGTGTGTGAGAAAGCGGAGGCTCATATACGTAAGTCCATCAATGGTTAATTGCGTCCAAGGCTTGTATAGTACTTTTCTCTAATAATGCGCGGAAATTAAACTAAGTAGTAAAATTCAGAACTTAAGTATTTAACACCAATGACGAAGTTGATGAACAACTAGTAATAATAGTTTTTTACGCGCCAAAGTACTTTTTTTCACTAAACAACTTTCTATGTGCAAGCCAGTTCGAAATTTAAATTAAACCTTGGAAGAAGGTTTTCAAAATAATGCTCAAATTTTCAAGCATGTTTGAGAAAAAAAAATTCTGTTCACAATTGTAGAAGTTGGTTCGGCCGCCATAGCAAAACTATAAGGGTTCCTCGTAGGACTACGGAACCCTAAAAAGACCATCATATATGCTTTCAAATATGTGTTATAGTTTCGTTGCCCCTACAATGTTTTAGACTAAAAGGTTAAGCAAGGAATAAATATAATAGGATAATAGCGAAGCGGACTCCATTTCAAAGCAAGTACGTTATGGATTTCAGCCTTTCGACTTAGTTTTAAAACATAACACCTATGTTCTATTAAAACTGTAGACTAAACCTACAAACATTTAATACTATAGAGTAATAAACGTATGTTTAGTTAGTAGACACGTAGAAATTATAAAACTTTTATTAAATTAAAGAAATGTATCGGGTCAAATGTGACGTTACCTTAACTTTCAACATTACACTTTATTCGCGTAAACCAAAGTTGGAATGTCGGGTTTTGATTGGAATCCGATTTACAATCGATTGTTCCTTTTTCCTTAATGCAGATTTAAGACCAATTCACGGCAAAGGATTTTATAGATTTAGAGTCCTTCAAGAAAAGACCGTGTTCCCGAAGACCGGCAACGCTTTTGGTAGTGCAGTTGTCTTAGATGTAGACAGTTACTTCTAGTTAGTATACCTATATAACATTTATATACGTCTTTGTTTATATGCAAGAGGACGTGAGGAGACGTCAAATACGTGAGAAGGTCGTCGTGGTCGGCATTTGAGTCGATCGCTAGGTTAAGTAACTCTTACTGCGATCGGGTGATAGATGGATGACCCATTCTAGCACTGGTTTATATTTGATATCCGACCTCCTCCGTGTTTTGGAAGGCACGTAGGTTAGGTTAGGTTAGGTTAGGTTAGGTTAGGTTAGGTTAGGTTAGGTTAGGTTAGGTCCATTCGATTTCACTACCCATATTGTTTCATATCACGGGTCTTATATCGCGTCTTAAGAAATAAACTCCAAAAATGTAAATCGCATTTTCACTGCGTTAGAGAATGCTATGGAAAAGCATAACACAAAATAAGTTTGCAATACAAGTCACAAAACTTACAGTGAGTTAATGTTACATTGGTTATAATGGCATTCATAATTATCTTTCGCACGTAACCAGGTTATTTGTCTTAGCCCATAAAGCTACATCATTATTTCCCAGTTCAGGTTTACATGATTTATTCAGACTACTACGGTGAACGAACCCCGTCACATATAAGTTGTCGATACTGGTTTCGGCAGACGGTTTAAGTTAACGCGTATCGAAAATTTACGTGTACGAAAATTATAGTGCATTTTGAACAAAAAAATCTGGAGATAAAACTTTTTTTTTATTGACATTAAGTGCTGTTATAAGTGTTTTTTAACGGTGTTGATGTATTGGTCAGATTGTTGACTATAAAGAAGATACTTGAGCAAAGAGTGCATGTCAAGGAGAGACAAAAAGGGAGGTAGGCGGGAGGAATAGACCCATATTGATAATTAATAGAATATATTCGTGGCTTTAATGTTGCATCAATTAGGAGAGGCTCGCCGCAAACGGCTTCAGTTGGCATGGCTATGCAGCAGACAAGAGGAAGACCATGTAGTGTAGATAGCCTTTAATCTGCCGAAGACAAGAAAAGGTAAAGGGCGCCCGCTTTTGACTTGGTGGTCATGTATCGGCAAAGACCTAGAGAGACCCCAGGTATCAGAGACGACAATCCAAAACAGAAATGTATGGCGCAAAAATAAGAGGAGACCCGACCCAAAAAACGTCTAAAAGATAAAGAAGAAGTGCAGTTAAGTGTTTCATAATTTATGATATTTATTTTCTATACTAATATAAAAAGCTGAAGATTTTGATTGTTTGCTTGAACGCACTAATCTCAGGAACTACTGGTACGATTCAAAAAATTGTTTCAGTGTTAAATAGCCCATTTATCGAAGAAGGCTATAGGCTATATATCATCACGCTTAAATTGAATCTATTTCTTTCTACCTAATTTTACGTGAATGAAGTCGCAGGCAGACCTAGTATAATACAAGATTTTTAATTTGTCAACGATTAAAACTCTTGTGGTGGTAGGCCATTGAAATTTCGAGTATGTACTGATTTATAACAAGTTAAAGAAATTGTTATAATATTATTCTAAATTCTTATAAAATTTCTCCGCATTTAATTCCCTTACTACGTTTAGGCGTTAGATTTTTCCTTTCTTAAATTTTATTAGAGTCTATATAAATAGAGGCATTTTTCTTAGAAAATTGAGTAATTATAATCTGTTAACAACAATTTTTCGTACGGATTTCTATAACACTATCATTACTTAGTTAAATGTATAAATATGTTACAACATTACATACGACGCCACTTTGCATCGGCCACCTTAAAAATATCTAAGGCGTAAATATTTACGTTATCACGGTTTTATCGTGTACACGCTCACCTATGTTAACAGCTTAAAAAACCGTAATATATTGTCGTTAATCTTTTACCACGAGCAGCTGCCGGCCAACAA
This sequence comes from Charaxes varanes, assembly GCA_024363005.1. NCBI lineage: Eukaryota > Metazoa > Arthropoda > Insecta > Lepidoptera > Nymphalidae > Charaxes > Charaxes varanes. Next base: position 1,380,941 of record JANCMC010044246.1, on the reverse strand, counting down.
TCAGTGCAGCTTACACCAAATTATTAAAAGCTGTAAAGCAAGTCCCGTGCAAAAGGGTGAGCCACCCCTATTGTCGACTTCGTGTCTAACTCGCATGATCGTTTTATTGTAACAGACAGGCAAACCCCATCGATTTTTATGGTAAAATTTTAACCTATTATATCGTTTCTGTTACCTTACCTTTAAATCTACAACGATCTTATTATTATTATTATTATTACTCAGGGATCCTCCATAATAATAGAGGTAGCGCCACGCTGGCAGTCCTTTTGGTCTGCAGCCGAATTGATTCGGCGCGTCCGCGTACTCTTTCTCACAGTGTAAATAACTCACTTTGCGTTCGGTGCAACAATCTACTATTACCTTTAACTTGATAATTTATACCATAACTATTCTTGATATTTAGGTTAGTCCTAAACGTAGAGTTTGTATCAAAAGTAGATGTGATAATAGTCCGGCGTAGTCAAGGTGGGAACCGGGTCCTTATGCATTCATTTCCATCCCCTTAACCGTTGAGCTATTGAGACAACCATGGTCTAACCAAATTACATATTATTTCAGTACGAGTACAATGTAACAGCTTACATTTTATTCCCGCGCAGCCAAAATTTATGCCTCCTTCAAACGTTTAATGGATTTTACGGCCATAAATTATCTCACGGACACTGATTGTTATGTTTGTTTTATTGTTACGTATAAACTCATATTTAATTTAACTTTGGCTCACATTAAATTGGCAGTTAAGCTAACAATCGCTTTATAAAGAACCTCGATTCCACTGCGGTAGAAGGACGGCTTGAAATCTGTAACGGAGACGGTTGAAACCTTAGCCTACATGAGCTAGAGTTTTATCCAGTATGATACAAAACAACAGTTAAAAGAAGAGGAAACAGTGACCCTGCCTTCCGCTCCGGGGGTCGTGGATTCGATTCCCATCTCGAGTAACCAGCACAAGATTTTAAGCTTATTGGGAGGGAAAATGTGAATCTAGACTAAGAAGTGAAGTACTTGAGGAGGTCGTATCTCGTTAGTTTAAGCAGTTGTTTTATCTCTATCATATCATATCAATATTATTCCCCGTTCCCGTTCCGTTTCCGTTCCATTTCCCTTTCGCTTTGTCATTCCTTTTTAATTATACAAAATCTTGTCCTAACAATAACGAACACAACAAAAAAGAAATTATCCAATTTGGTGCATTCGTTGGGAAGTTATGCACATGCGTACATTTCAGCGACTCATTTTTATTTGCGACTATGAATTGAGATGTAATCTATCCTATCATTCAAGTTAAATCAATTTGCATTCGGTGTAAAAATTTCATCAAAATCGATTGAACAGTTTACGAGTCTATCGCGGACAAACGTGACTCGTAATTTAAATACATTAAGATATACAAAATTTTAACTCTTTGTATAGTCGAGTAAGAAAGTGCTTTACCATTTTGAATGATAGCTCATAGTTAAAGAAAATTTTGCTGAGGGATATTGTTAGTAAGGATAGGAGTAAACTTCTAGAAACGGTTTTCTTTTACAAATAGAAGAATAGAATAGTTTTATAGAATTATTTGAGGAAGCGCCATGCCTGTAGCCGAATTGGGCCGGTGTCTCTCTGTACCAGTACCTCTTTGTTACATATGATCGGCGTGAAGTGGCGACAATGCTGTCATGTCAAGTGATGGTATTGTTGTCGCGTTTCGTTCGGTTTGTTATTCTTTCCGGTGGTCTAAACTCGTCATTAAAGGCTGGCAACGCATCTGCTAGCCTCCTGGTTGTGCAGATGTCCATAGGCCCATGCTCTAATTCTTTAACCTCCTTTAAAAATGCAATTAAGTTAATGCATAAGTCTTCTTTAATATGTAATTGTTTAAAGTAACTTTTAAATTGTAATTAAATTGTAAATCGTATAATTAAGTTAATTAAGTTTTTCATATGGCCGTAGTAAAAGTATACAATAATATGCGTGTGTGTGTAAATCGTTTGGCATTGGTGTGCGTGTGGTTTTATTTTATTAATTTAATATATTTATCATGCATATATTCAAAAATATTAGCATTCGCAAACCCTCCTCTATATCTGTATTAATTTCTATATTAATATATAAAGCTGAGGAGTTTGTTTGTTTGTTTACTCGAACGCGCTAATCTCAGGAAATACTGGTCGGAATTGAAATATTCGTTCAGTGTTAGATAGCCCCTTTATCAAGGAAGGCTTTTTATTTTATTTTATTTTATTTTATTTTATTTTATTTTATTAGGGCACAAACAGTATACATAAATCTTATATAACTAGAATATAAAGAGGGAACAACTCGCGAAGGAGTTGGAGGAAGAAGTTGCGGCCAAGGAGAGGCAGCCATCTTTCGGTCACCGTGACGGTTGCTCTCTCGGTCACCCCGCCGGTTTCGCCAGAGTCACCTCATTCAACGCCTGGTTCCGCGCCCGCATGTAAATTGTTGTCAAACGTTTCTTTATAAATAATAAACAAAATATATTTTAAACGTCTCGTTCTTTCTTGTAAATTTTAGGTAAGAACATTTTTCAGAAAGCTTTTATTTAAGCGTATACCACTACATATAAAGTACTAGTCCAGACGAATCTAACGAACCCAGAACTCAATTTGGTTATATTGTTTTGTACCAAACATCCTATGGCCTTCTTCCAGATCTATCATTATATCAGTTCCTTGTCATCATAATATTGGATTGTCATCCGATATAAATATATGTGCAAAATTTTGGCTCAATCGGTTTAAAACATCTGCTTCAAAATTGAGTTGTAAGATTCCACCCGAACAAAAATACGTTACAAGTTAAATAAAAGCTTTTTATATACGTCTTAAAGTAAAAGAATAGGAAGATATTTATTTACTATCATGCACCAGAATACAGAATCTTTATATAAATATGTGAAGCAAAAGCTTCCGGTACCATTAAAAAATAAATTGCTCCATTTAAACAATAAATTCAGAATACAGAATCTATATATAAATGCGTGAAGCAAAGGCTGTCGGTATTATTAAAAAATAAATTCCGCTTACGGACGAGTACGAAATTTGGCACAATTATAGTTTAGGTATATAGGGGGGGGGGGGGGTGTCGAACGCTAATATTATTATTAAATATGCATTATAAATTTTGGAAATAAAATCACACTATGAAATTATTAAAATAGAATCACACGCACACCAATCCCAAAAGTTAACACATTTCATCATAAGATGGATAAGATAAGATATTTATTTGCATAAAAACATGTGACATTAGGTAATAAAACATAGTATTTGTTTCAATGTTTTGCCAATTTATTGGGATGCAAATATTAATTAGTAACAAGAATAATTTACACATCATACGATTGGTGTCCTTATTGGCTTACTATTAACCAATGACGTTGTAATCATGACAGCCGTCTAGCAAAGTTTATTTTTCTATGAATAACAAAATAAGCCGTTGTAAGATAAAAGGTTCGTGGGCGAATTGGCTTAAACATGAAAGATATATGCTGTCGCAAACTTTTATGCAGAACTATTTAATATATACATTTCTTTCATACACTATATACGTGTAACTCTAACGGTTTTTGCAGCGCACGCCAGAAGAGCCCGTAGGTGACAGAGTTTTCTCCTACTTACTTGATATTTATCGTTAAATTTTGGACAATTGACACAAAATCTTTATAACATATAGCGTATGTGTTATTCTGATGTATAAACTATATTATTGTAAAGTTTTATTAAAATCCATACATCAGTTTTTTCGTAAAAGATCTGTGATACATCCATGTGTTCCAACTTTCGCGTTTAGTTACTTACTGTTTGCTCGTGAATTTACAACTTGGATTTTTCTGTATATATGACGGCAAATGATTTCCTTAATTCCAATTCAATATGTGTATTCGGTTATCAACGTTACTGCAAACAAAATTGCAATTCGATATAGGCGCTGTTATGAAAGATGTATTGAGTACACAAAATAACTTTTGCATTTAATAAATCAATATTCTAAATTCTTTATTTCCGGGTTTACTAGGACGCAAGTAAATAAGGGTCAATTTAAAATAAGAAATAGAATCGAATAGAAATTTATTCGGGCAGAAAGAAACTCTAAATGAAAAAAAAAAACTTAAGTCTATTTAACAAAAGAACTATAAATTTATCCAAAACGAGATAGTGTTGTAGTTTCTCTAAAATAGATTACTAATCAGTTTTATATGGAGTTAAAAACTCTAAAGCTGTTTTCCAGTGCCTTCTTTGTGACAAATGACATCACCATTTTTTCGCGGATTAAAGCAAAGTAGTTTAATTTCTCATGCATGTCATGGATTTCCGCAAAGTAACGCCTGATTCTATCAAGACAATTTATTCACAATAAGGTTTGCTGGATATTCCATTAGTTACCTGTAAAAGTAAAGTACAACATATGTGAAATGTTAATATACCTGAGCAGCTTTACTCAATCCACCAGCCATTTTCAAGACGTCATAGTGCACTGCGTCAACTCTAAAGGAGTATATTCTTGCTGATGCATCTACCACTGTGGAGGCAGACTGTAGGTTTTCCATCCGTGCATCGTGACGCCTCAGCATAGATGACATGAAATCTATGAGTTGGAGATTCCAAGCATTGTCCTTATTGATTTTCTGAAATTTAAACAATTTTTAGAGTTAAATCTTGTGTAGGATTAGTTGGGCATTTTTGAGATGGGAAAAAAACCATTGTTGTTACATTACCCACCATCTCTAATGATTTGTTATCACTTCTGTTGGCACTCCTAGACTGCCACTGTAATTTTTTTTGTTTACACCTGTGTTATGGTCCATTTATCATAAAAAACTTAAACTTTGCAAAGGTCTAAAAATATGACTTACCAGTTACTTAAGAATTTATGTAGTGGCTTGCTTCAGTTTCTTTTATAGATAATTTACTTTATTATCTATAAAAGGATTATTATTTGATTGAATTTTTATTTGATATAATAGAATTGTTATTTGATATAAATAAAGTATTAAAATATTAATAAGGTAACTTCAAATATTATGTTGGCATGAAAAACTGCATTTTTTGTACACAATTGACAACAATAAAAGTATTTTTAAATAGTATGTTTTCATTCTTACATTTTCAGTAAAAAGTTTCAAGCATCCTTGAAAATGTTCCTTATGTGGAGAAGAAGTGATGGAATCCTGTCCACGACGTGGAGATGATTGTGGTGTTGATGACACCACTGCCCGCTCTGAGGCAACCAGTGAAGAACGTTCTGCATCATCATCATTATGTTCCTAAAATATCAATTTTATTACAAATAGCTAATAAATTCCAAAACAAGTGATATTTTATTCAAGTAGACTTTTTCTTCGCAGGCTGCGTTTTCCGAATTTAGTCATTGTATGGTGACCATTATGCGTGAGGGGGGGCTGGTGGGTGTTTAGTCCATCCAGCCCAGCTCCTGTCAGAAATTGAGAATCTTCTGGGGCTTCTTCAAAACTTCTTGCAGGGACCTTCAAGTAGACTTTTACAAGCTCTTTTGAATCGTCAAGTATTTTAAAAGCTACCACTGATTCATAACAGTCGAGTCACAAGAAGAGTCAACAAGAAACTTGTTAAAGCATTCGCTCGTTAAATAACAAGCAATAAGAATTGTGATAAATGATTACATTGGTGTTGCTGCCCAGACAGACTTATATTCTTCCTCTTTACATGGGTATATTAAAACTTACCATGTACCTTAAGGAATATATGAAAAAACACTTGAGGCATTCTCAAGTTTTGCACTTAACGACAGTCATTTTTATTTAAACAGTTTATTACATTTGAGGTAGGTGCTCACTTAATTAAGTCACATATATTACATATCTTAAATCAAATAGGCATTGACAATTAATATCACATAGTCCTATATATTTATTATTGTTTTGAAGACATAGAAAATTGTTCATTTTCTTAAATAATATTTATAGAAATAAAGGCAATAATTAATACTATTAGAAAAAAAAAAATTAATTTTTTCACTATTTCTATACTTTGTTAATTTTCTAGATAAATTTCCAAGCTCAGCGAGTCTGATAGCATCATAAATATAGCCCTTTAATGAAGTAAAAATTAAAGAGTTAGCAATATTTATTATTTTGGCTGGCCCGTTGGCGCAGTGGGCAGTGTCCCTGCCTTCTGTACCGGGGGTTGTGTATTATCCATATGTATGTATTTATATATTTCTAAAAAAAAAATATTTGTGTATAACAGGCGTCTGTTACCTATATTTTACAAAATTGTCAAAGCTCAATTCAAAAGCCAAACACCAAGCTCAAGACGTAATATATGAGCATACGTTGCTCTGCGTTGATTAATGATTCTGCCTATTGGCTCTTGAAATCTAGAAATTTAGTTGTATTGTAAATAAACGACACGCACACTCATAATCGCAAACAATATATTTTTTACAAAATTCTTGATTTTGCACTTTATTAGGGTTCCGTAGTACAATAAACCCTTATAATTTCGCTCTGTCTGTCTGTCTGTCTGTCTGTCCGTCTGCCCGTAAGGTAGTCCCCCCCCCTCCTCCTAGCATTTCCAAACTTTTAGACGCAGAGACTTGAAATTTTCTATGTTGATAGAACATGCTAAAAACTCATTAGGAAAATAATTTTTATAAACGAAATCAGACAACAACTTTTGAAGTTACTTAACGAATCCGTTTATAGCGTTGCAGATACGGAACCCTTTTATATAAGCGTGTCTTGACACGCTTTCGGCCATTTTTTTTTCATATGTACAAAGTATCCGTTTTTCTTCCACATTTACTTTAGTAGTAGAGTCTATCTACAATGTTGGACTAATTCGTATGAACGATTGAATTTTTACTGATTGGCCAATCTTCAAAGCGAATTTTCCGCCACCGTTTGATAGAATTCATAAGCATCTACCGCTATTTTTATATGTATAGCTTTTTTTTTACAATTATATAATGTTTTAGTGATATACTTTTTGACCAGTAATTAAAGGAAACGAAAGATAAATCTGACAAAACATTCACAATATAATCTTAAACCTTCTTATTTTGATTGACATTACAGCCATTTTAAATTGATAAAGCTTCTTTAACCTATTCAGAATACATATATCATACAATAAAACATATGTTGACACTTAATGTTATAAAATTAAGAGGTAAAATATTTATGTAATTGTTAAAAATCATTGTGTTAATAAGTAAACGGTTCAATCAGAAGCCGTCTATTGAAATCCTCGTAAACAGCAATCAAGACGTACAAGCAATCGAATAGTCACTGATCCTTCAATTCTGTCCAAAATGTAATTCCAACAACGCCCAACACCAAGCTCAATACCTAATATATTGCTCTACGTAACTCTCCTTTGACCTAACCCTCTATATCCAAGCTTATCTACGATGAAAATGATACAAGAGCCACCGTTTTTCGAGTCATTACACAATCGACTTTAAAACAACGGACGGAAATGCTCTTTTTCCAAACAAAGTTTTCCTCTAACAGTGAAATTGAGAACTTTTGTTTGCAACATAGTCACGATATTATTTCTTGCCACTTTTTGTCTTCACACTTTATTGTATTTTTTGCATTGTGGCACATATATAGAATTCCCACCTGATGGAAATTTTAATATAAAAAAATTCTCGTGTTTGTTGCCAAGCTCCACCGAAACGGCTTGACCGATACTTTTGAAATTTTTTGTGCTTATTGGGAAGGTCTGAGAATCGGCTATAGACTGCCTTTTATACACCTAAGTGATAAGCGTGGTCCACGGAGATGAAGTCCCGAGGTACAGCTAGTAAAGTATAGAATCAGACGTTACTCAGTGGAAATTCACAAAAAGTAGCATATCAACAGTAATTTAACATTTTCCCTTACTAGACTACGACCATTTTAATGATAATAATAGAAGCGATTAAATATCTTATTATCCGCAAAACAATGGTTATTACCATTCTTGTAAATAATATAGAGGTGTCATAAACCTTCACCTCACAATGTATAATTTATAAATCACTAGCGGACCCGGCAGACGTTGTCCTGCCCGAATTTTGGGTTACATACTATTTACTACTAATTAGTAATTTTAATTAAGTTTGTAAACTGTATTCTTAGAATGGATAGACGAGTATGAGTATGAATTTCTATATATGTGCATGAGAAACTAAACTACTTTGCTTTAATCCGCGAATGAATACGAGGGAAAATCGGTGTAATGCTGCAACCCGATCATGTGCACAAGAACAAAGTGTCTTACCCTTAAGTTATTAGAGACAATAAGATTGTGTTATTGGACACATTCGTAGAGTCATCAAATAATATGTTAACATAAGTTAGAATTAAATTACTTATTAGCTATTAAGCTAGATTGTAATTTTATAACGTAGGTACGTATCTGGTACTTACTTTATGTATAAAAAAAAATCTTTTGCAAGTTAAGCAGACCCTGGTACTTGACTGGGATAACGCTAGGAAGAATGAGGAAAAAAGATTTGCTCAGTTGATTGTCATGACAGACAAGGATATCTTAAGGTCGTCCCAACTAATGGAATAGAGGTAATGAAGAAGAAGATGATGTCTGACTCACACCAGGATTACACAAATGCAACGGTTATGATAAGCTTAGTGTAAGTAAGTACAAGACTCAATGTTAGTTGCCTTGCAAACAAGTTTATTACTAACACAGTTAATAAACTTAAAACATTTCGTTTTTATTACTCTCGTCATATTAAACTTCAAGTGGAGACTATAAACTTACAAGATATATAATAACTTGAATTTTATTCTTGTCTTGAGACTCATAAAACTTATGTTATATTAATTTACTTAGACATGCGAGCAAAGAACGATTTTTTGGAGAAAGATAATCAAAATTATTGTGATTTTCATAAATGATCTTTAGTTTGGCACATGGCTTCTTTTTCTTCTTTATCGGATCTGGCCTCGTCACTTTTCTGCACCAAAAATTATGGTCTAAATGGGCTTGTCGTTTCAAATACTTGGTCTCTCTCTAAGTCTTGCTTTACGGTTAACAACCAAGTCAAAGGTGGGTGGCTTCTTCCCTTTCTATTTTCTGATAGATTTAGAGCTACCTGTACCATTTAATCCTCTCCTCGCCTCTTTACATGACCATAACATCCGAGGTGGTTTTCAGTGATTTAGTTTGGCACATGTCCTAAATTTCTATAATTTTTGAATACCTGTATGCATGCAAAAGATTTATAAAAACATGCATTTTAGATAGACTCTGTTGATCCTACAATTATTTTTTTGTCATATAATAACAATATAGCAAGTCGTAGTTTTTTAAACAAACGCGTTTTTGTATCGATATATATGTGAGAGTTTGTTCATATGAATAAAAACCATATCAGTAAGTAGTGCGGAATTCAGTCACATATATACGTATAGAAGAGTTATACATAAATATAACAGAAATATTCCATTCTATCTACTCTAAAACCAATAACATTAAAACCCGACCGCTTTCCAATATTACATCCTATTGTATACAAAATTCGTAAGACACAAAGAGCTGAATGAAACTTTATTTGTGCTTCAAACGACTTTGCACAAACACCGTGGATTTACGAAAGTCCCTCTGTTGTCTTCAATTTCAAAGTTTCTGGGTAAAAAGTTATAAAGGGAGGAACGTTTCGGATACGATTAGTTGTCTTCGTGAAGCATTGCAGGGGAACAATGGAAAGTTCCACCTGGCTTGACTTACAATGTCCAGCTTCATGAATAAACCCTATATTGTTTAGTTCTTTTCTAGCGTTTTAGCATTTATTTCAGCATTTAGCTGCCAATTTCTGATACCTACGATATCTAGAGACAGAAAACAAAATGGCTGAACGAACACAGTTACTTTTCGTAGGGTCTATGTTTCGAACGGGTCAACATCATCCGCTGCGTGCAGAAGAAGATGCCCATCCACGGCTGCGTTTCGCATGCGGTAGTCCCCGTCACTCGAACGAGTGTGTCTACTACACAGATGACGGAGTTGGTCGCTTCGCGAAGAAAGGGATTGACACGATCGAGCACGCTTTAGTGGAATACAACCATAGAGCTACCACCTACCTCCGTGACTCTCATCTCATCGCGGTTGCCCCGAAGAAGCCCGAAAAAGCCTTTTTCTTCTTTCTAACGTTATCCCGATCTAGTACCAGGGTCCGCTTAGATTGCAGAAGATGTGGGATTGCCATCTTTCGGAAGGCACGTAAAATAGTGGGACCCGATTAATGTCACTTTGTGATATTAATCGTAATTAGAGGTAGCGCCATGGAGATATCGTAAGGGCAGCAGGCAGTAAATCCCTGGCAAACATAAAGAGCATATGGCGTGCGCATGAAGAGGCCCTAGTCCAGCAGTGGACTGCTACAGGCTGCAGATGATGATTATGCACACTCAATTTTTTGACTCCTTTTGAAGGCCTCAAAATGGTAGATACCCAAAATTTTTTCAGGATTTAAACAGGAAGCTTTAGTCACGAATCAGGTTCTTATACTATGCTGTATATACAGATGGTCCAGTTACACGACTAATCTGTCTTGTCACGTGTTAATTGTAGTGTTGTAATGACCCGGTCACAATTCAACGGTGAGGAACTTGGAATTTACAAAGCTAGACCACGCCGGTAATGAATACGAAATTGATGTTTTTAATTAAGTTTTTTGGCACTGGAAATTAATAATATCGTATTGAAGTGGGAAATAACTTATTACTTTAGTCTACTTATTGATCAATTGCATAATTTTCTTTAAGAAAAAACTATTCGGTATAAACAGAGATATAAATGCTATGGATTTTTTTACGTTTCAGTCTTAATGAAATAAAACAATAACAAAGACAGACAAACTTTTTGATAGTGTTGTTTAGTTATTGGGGTAATATCACGCGGTTCAACCCATTTTGGGTTTCTAGTGACTACTGCCACGATCATAGACCACTTCACTACCAGAAGGTACTTAGAAGGGTTTAAAAAAATGTTTTTAATACAAACTCAGTGAAGAAAAGATCCCGGTTCCACGTACGCTCAACTGCTCATATGTATACGCAATATTTATACATCTATATATTGAAATATTTTTTTTGCTAATTGCTTATGACTCACCTATAGCAAAAATGCAATATAAATTTTTTTTGTCCATCTGTCTGTCGGTCTGAGCGTCTGGAGATCCGACTGTTTATTTCGGGTAATCTCCGAAATGGCTGTACCGAATTAGACGGGACTTTCACTGACAGATAGCTGCTATTGCAAGGAGTAGTAACACAGTCGATTTCAATGTTACAAAAACAAAAGTAATTTGGGTTCCGCGTAAAAAAATAAAAACCATCGAAATTTCACAAAATCGCTGAATTCGCGCGGACTAATTGTAACAAGAGACGTGCAAATACAGATGTATTACGCACGTTAATTAAACAATTTGGGGGCGTTCCTTTGATTTACGCCCGCACCTGAAGCGTCTAACGTGAGTCGGCAAATGACACGTGTGATTATCATGTGAGACTTGCCTTGTGGTTGGAAAGTATGGATGTAACGATTACGAATATTCTTGTGTTAAAAAAATCAGTTGGGATGTTCAAATAGAACCTTTACCTTCTTCGTGATAAATCCCCAAAACGATTTGTATTATGGCGGAGCCAGACGTAGCTTCATTTGAATGGTCGTGTTGTGTGGCCGGGGACTTTGTGTAGTTGCGCAAAGTTTTGTAGAACTTTGTAGTCTTCAAGGATAACAATGTACAAACACTTTGAGCTATGTCCGGCTCCGGCGTGAAAGTCGTTCGGAAGCGAGTTTATTAAAAAAAAAAAAGAAAGAAACATGCCCCGGCATCGAAAGTAGACCAAGTTTTTCTTTAGTATAACTCCTTCAAAACTTACTATTATC